>JAPYZI010001793.1:0-31030 GCA_030523105.1 Ophioninae sp. A BG-2022a | reverse complement strand
TCTCCGTAGCATATAAGAAGTTCACTCCACGATCTATTGAAATTTCATGATTTTTGAGATTCCGGAAAAGTGGCTGGGGAAGTCGACAAATTTTTTTTTGCGTTTTTAAACTCTTAAAAGAGTCTATTGGATCGGAAATTTTCTGCTGATTACGAATATGCCTGAGCTTTTGCCGAAAGCACAAAATTAGACTGGGAAAATGCAAAAAACTTGTCTAGAATAATTTTTGGACATTTTTCCCTGCTGCAGCTTACGGTAGCTATCGTAGTAACGGAGCTTACGAATTAGCGCAGTGAACAAGTGACAAATCAAAAAATATATTGATTCTTCGGAAGGATGCAAGCGCAGAATGCAAGCGCCGCCAGTGAGAAAATCGTTGAACTGAATTTTATTGATGGTGGATAAGATTTGGTCGATAAGCTCTGGTGGTACATTTTTGTCACATTTATGGGAAAACTTTCGAAAACGAATTTCTCCGCTATTTCTTCATCAAAATAGACGAAACAAAGCTGAAAATGTGTACTTGTCACCGCTTCAGAGGCTTATGCTCAGGAAATTCGTGAAAGTGCAATACGATGGATCGTACCTTGCAATTTCTCTCATGGTAACCACAATCTGCATAATTTTTTTCAAAATTTTGATAAATGCCGAGCATGTTTCTCTTAGAGCAAGCGTCCTGAATATACACAATAAATTTCATTCCAAACGGTTGAATAGTATGAGAGAAATTCGATTTAAAAATTTCGATGTGGCTAGGAACGTATTCGTCATTCCCTTAATTTGACCTCGTCAAACGTTATAAAAACAAGCTCAACCGGCTAGACATCCCCAAACGCAAAATAATGAACATCCAGTAAAATTTACACCCACGCTCTTCCTACGCATCTACATGCCGCGTCAGAGCCGATGCTGGCTCTTAGGATTAGCGTGCCCTTCATGACCCCATGTTTCTCGATAAATTAACCAACCCGTAATTACGAGCTCGGTTCCACTTCTGGAAATTGTGCACCAGCATGAGCCCTTTGGAGTTTGGTTTTGTTTTTTTTTTTATTTTTGTATGAGACGGTAGATCATGCGGCATCGACGTTGGGCTTGGAATTTCGTCGGTGACGATGTCGTGCCTTGCCTGTCGATTTTTTACCCTAGTTACCAAAATTCCGGCTAGTCAAGTCGTACAATCAGGGTTGCTGACCAGGCCAGCCTGACTCAGCAGATCGCAGATCCATGCTCGGTCCGTTCTTTCGACGGAGGAACAAGATTTGACCTCTCAGCTGACCTTCTCGCGGTAGGCTGGCCTGATGTTGGAAACCGAAGGGTTTATTTGTACCTATCAATATGGCGTTATCAACATCCTGGCCAATCGCTGCCTAGCAGTTGACCATTACTGACGACTATTATTCGCATATTCAAGCAAACACCCGAGACTTATCATCGTTCTGCGTGTTCCCACAAATCGGACTCACTCAAATTTCAAGGTCAAATCAATAAAGCCGTCTTCAGTCGATGGAACAATCGATAACCACGGTCAATTTATCTTATCGTCTTATCGTCCTTGCGTATTTATTAAGCGATCGAGTCAGATTTTATAGCGATAAATTTTCGTCCGAAGGATCCGAATGGTCATCCATATTTTTTTTTTTTTTGGTACCTTTAGTGTCTTCTTCTTTTCGTTGGTTTTTTTTTTGCGGCCAGTCACGAGAAAAACGTTGACCAATAACGAAGTTCAGTCGGGCATGTACGAAGGAAGGGGCTTTATTATCCCGCTCGAGGGATTGAATCGACGTTTCTCGCGGACAATGGGCCTGGCTTCCAGGGAGGAGAATTCGAGTCGAGTCTGGGTCGCAGGCTCCGAAGGAAAAGGTTGAAACAAAGGAGGGAGAAAAGCTCGCTGGTGAAGGATACGAAACGCGTTGCCGACCTGGAAGCACCCGGGCACCGGCATGTGGAATTTCATTGGTTTCGTGTCTCTTCTACCGGCCCCTTTTTTTCCTATTAAAATTTGAACGGGCACGTTAAGGGTGTACCTCAAAAAATATTTCAACCGCTCAATAAAATGCGAACGAATCGGTCAGTCCCGGAGAAACCTGGACAATTTTTGTCATGATCCGTTTACGACGTTCCAAGCTACAGCGGTCACCCATCCGAGTATCGACTCGTGCCGGCGAAACTCGAGTCAATACTCGAAGTTTCCACTATTTCATTATTCGTATCGATCATTTCTTCGCAATTAACGCGAGAAGTGACTGAAGCGAAGAACATTTCCAATTTGAAAATTTACTCGGCGGACCTCTGTCGTTTGAAAGGCGAACTAAAATTGCGCGGTCTCGCGTGGCGCGCGAGATTTACCTCGCGACTAAATAATTAATGAAGCGGCAACCATTTCCTCCAATTACGCTAAACATTGTCACGGAAATTAATCAACTAATCGCCTCTGTTCTACCTCCCCTTCTATTCAATAAAAAAAACAAACAAAAAAAAAAAAAAAAAAAAAAAAAAAAAAAAAAAAAAAAACGTGAACAAGCTTGCGATTTAGACTCGTTTGGTAAGCAATTAAAAATTCATGATAAACAAAAAAAAATAATAAATAATAAAATAACACTGCCAATAACAGTAATTATTTATTTTTATTTAGTATCGTATGTTTGTCACGCGTTTCAAATGGATACGAAAAACCGGATTTTTTTGCGGAAGTTCGAGCGAGGATCAAGCGCAGCTTAGATTGTATGATGAACGGCGGGAAAAGAAAATATTTCCAAGGGTTTTCATATATCTCGCGCAGAAAGGGAGATATCCACTTTTCGATCGAGCTTTTGACGTTCCGCTATAATCCTACGAGAACTCTGAAGGGAAGAAAAAATATAGAGAAAAATGGTTGCACGAGAAGATTGCGTTTCCCATTTGTCGTTTACCCAAGAGAACGCTCTCTCTACCTCCTCCTCCTTCTCTTACTCCTCAGCTTTCACTCCCATTTCTTCCTTTTTTTTTTGGCAGCTTTCCGTACTTACATCCTACGTATATACGTAACTATCGACGCAGACCTCACGTGTTGAGCTTTCGAGGATTCGTGCATTGCAAAACGAGCATTATCCGATTCCTTCTAGAAAATCTCGTGATTTGAGATCTCTTTGATTGAGATCTCGTGATTTGAGTTTTCTTCGATATTAAATATTTACTTGAATTTACAAATCCTTTGTTGTTATTTGTTTTACAATAATATTCTGTCATTGATTTTATCATCTATTCGGAGTTTTCCTTTTTTTTGTATTTTGTTTATCTTCTTATTTTTTTTATATTTTATAATGAATATTTATTTATTATTTTCGTTGTTTCATTTATTTCACGAAACGTTTCGTTTATTATTTCACACTGGTTTTTTATTTATGAGATTTGTTTACTTTCGTGAGAGCGTTTGAGAAGATTGTTATTTTGAAAAATAAAATAAATATAGTAAAATCATCAAATGATATCGTGGACATAAAATAATACAAATCGTGAAAGTGAAATTGACACGTTTTTCTTTCCATAAATAATCGATTATTCATTAACCTTCGTATATTGCATTTAAATTAGAAAATCAGAGCGAGGCAATAATGATAAATTATTTTTCCATTTTCCATCGTACGTTTTAATGGCTTTTCGGACCACTGCAATTGCAAGTCGTTGTATCGTTGTCAACATTTTTTCACGATTGTAATTTACAAGTGAAAAATAAAAAAAAAAACAAAGCTGCATACTGACTTGATGAACATGTAAATTCCCGTAGGCTCCATAGCTCGAGAGACGGCTCTCCAGCTGGCAACGACGGTGTATCTTTGTTTGGCGGTTAGGGGTAACCGTGGATCGGTCGCCGCCGGTGGTGGGGGGCTGTCCCTTCCGCTTCGATTTTGCAACGCCGACGACGACAGTTTGCTAAGTTCGCACCCCATCACGATCACTTTTACGAACTCTTGGTGTTTAAAAAAAAAAAAAAAAAAAAAAGATTCGTTCTTCGTTCGAACTTTCCTTCGGCAAAGTTGAACTTTGCCAATAACGGGGGTGCCTCGTGGATCGCCCAAATTTCCGGTCTTCGTCAATTCGTATCGCGAAACGCGCCAGACATTTTTCTCCACCGATGGAAAATCTCTCTTTTCCTTCGTTATCGCGAACTTTTTTCGCAGTTCTTATTTATCACACGGACGCGACCGCTGCCGCGCGGAAAATGTTGAAATTTTTTGTTTGTTGCTGAGGGAAAATTTCGTCTCGTCGTGTAGTTAATCTCCGTCTAGGCGGATGTAGTCCCGAGAATTTTCCAACGTGCAGCGGCAAAGTGAGAAAGGATTTACGAGGCGAGAGAGGGAGAGAGGAAAAAAGAGAGAGAGAGAGAGAAGTTCCGATGGCACAGTCTGGAGAAGGAAAGAGAGGTCGCCTCCCACGGGAGCTCGGCAGTCTCGTTGCTCGCGTACGCACAAGAATAATTTATTTCTGTCGTTTCCTCTCTTCCAATACACCCACCCACGCGTGTACCTTTTGTGGCTTTTTTCCCCCCTGTCTCTTTTCAGGTGTGTAGCGGCGCACCAAAAATCCAATTTTCAAACGTATTTAAATAAACGATTTTCTCAGTTTTTCCGCAATTTCTAAGAGAACAACAGTTATTATTTGGACTAGTGGTACAATGGAATCAACGTACCATGATTTTGATTTAGAAGCGTTCATTTCATTTTCCAATTTGCCAAATCACAACCCGAGAATTTTAAACGTACGGTTGTTAACACTGTTTAATTTGTCATTCACTCGGCTTGTTTGGGTTTGCCAATTTTCCCTCGTTCATTCAAATGGTGGATTTTATTATCGATCCCAATACTTCTCCGAGAAGAACGTTTCTCTCTTAGACATAGTTTTCCCCTAGTCAGACTTTCCCCCGACGGTTTATCCCTTGGCACGCTCTTTGCCAAATAAACTTTTTCTAGGGTATATCTTTCTCCCTAGATTCACTTTTCCCCTGGATACATTTTTTTCCTAAACGCAAACTTTCCTCCGGGCGTATCCCTTACACGCTGAATATTTCATTTTCTTTCTGGACACACCCGGTCTCTAAATACGTTTTCCCCCAGACACCGGATTTTTTCTGGACATGCTTTTTGATCCAGAAGCACCTTTCTCGATGGAATAAACTTTCCCAGTAGACGAACTTCACTGGAGGCAGTTTTTTTTTTTCCTAGACGCACTTTTCCCCAGACCCTAGTTTTTCCGCAGACTTAATTTGTTGTCTGGTGACTGTTTTCTTTTCGGACACACGTTGACTTCTGGATCCACTTTTTCCCCAATTCACGTTCAAGTTTTTTTTTTCCTAGATTTACTTTTCACACGAAACACACTTTTATCCCTAGATAAAAGTTTCTTTCCAGACACTACTCGCTCCGGACACTTTTCATTCTGAATGTTCGTCACCCGGCGCACTTTTTTTTTTTTTAATTTTTTCTCCGGATCTCCCGAAATTCTTTCGTTTTCGAGGTTTATTGTGAATTCGATCGTGTCGAATTTGTAAATTTGTGACGAGAATAGCAAATTTCCAATTCCTCGGCGAATCCTCGCACGTACGAGTTCATTGTACCCCCGCGAGAAAGCGACGAAAGCGAGGAGTTTTCTTTTTTTTTTTTTTTTTTTGATTTTTGAACGTTGTCTCTTTTTCGCTGGGTTTTTACGAGTTTTCGTTTTACTTTTATTTATAAAGACTCGCGCGTGTCCCCGCGCATCCTTCGGTCCTTCTTCACGATTTCTCGACGAGACGAGGCTCGAGGAATTTCGCAGGTTGGAACGGGCGACGATTCGGTCGTCCCGGAAGTGGCAGAGGTGACCCCAGCCGATGTTTCGTACTGCGACAGCTGACCCTTGTTTTCACTCGGTATAGGGCCGTGGCCCTCGAAATAGGGCACATACGGTGATCGGGCCTCGAAAACGTACAGCAGCGCAACTCGGAACCGGAAGAAGCTCTGCAACATCGCAATCAAGAAAAAAGACTTTTTCGATCATTTGATTCAAATTAATCAGACGATGTATCTTTACTAGAGACTACGTTGTTCTGTTTGATCAATAATGGGATGGGTGACCGCTCAGCTCTTTCACAAAACCAGCGATCTTGAACTGGCGGGTCGAAGCTCTCTCTCTCTCTCTCTCTCTCTCTCTCTCTTCATCTTTCTCCCTCTCAAAAAGTGATAAGAGATGGTAATCCGATACCGAAAGTTTAAAAGGTCTTCAAAGCTAGGGGAATTCGAGACAAAGACGCAGAATGAGATCAAGCACTTTCGTTAGAAAATATCTCGCTTCGTGTCGGATAAAATGATAGAAACAAAGGTTCGATGTATACTTTCTGATAACGACCGGAAATAACGGTTTTTTTTTTCATATTGGAAGATTGTTGAATGTAGATTAAACAAAAAACCGATCATCTTTATTGTATTATTAAAACTTATCTTCAGCTAACGTAATTTAGTCCCTAGTTTATCCAAATGAAAACAGAAATAAAAACAACAATCGAAAAACAAAGCTGGTTCTTTTCTGTTCGATCACGCGGAGACACCATCGCGCGTATTCGATTTTTACTCGCGTTTGGGATAACGAGGTGATCGCCTCCTGCGAATGATGGAAATCCTATGGAAGGACGGGTTGATTGGGCAATCGCGCGAGTCCGTTTGACGTTTGCCCCAAAGGAACGATAACAAGGTTGTACGAAGAGGAGAACAATGGCAGGGGGGGTACGACGAGAAGAAAGGAAATTGGACAAAGGATTGCGCCGTTTGATAAACGGCCTTGAGAAAGCGAGAGAAAAAAACGAAACGAAAAACGAAAAATTTTTTACGAGCTTTGCTAATATTTGGAAAAGCTTTTCGACGATTGGACAACTGTAGAAATTCGAAATTGCGCTGTTCGCTGCGAATGTTCACCAGTCGTGGTAGAGATTCGGTTTATCGGCGAACACTAGATAACCCCACGAATTTCCAAACGACCCGGGGCATGACAAATGCAAAAATCGGGCGTTTGTGAATAATGGAAAGCTACGATTAATTCAATGAAATTCAGAGAGCACGAGAGGATTGCGACATTTTGCCGTCATCCTCCAATCGCTGTATATTTGTTTCTTTCGCAATCAGATGTACCAAGATTTATTCCTAGGGCACTGGCAATTTTTTCATGCCCATTTTCGTTGAATCACTGCTGGATAAGTGGTAACATTGATCGTCGGATCGAGGCGTCTGGTCACCTTGAACGTTTTGTTCTTTTATTCATTATTTTAATTATTTTTTTTTAACCTGGCTCTGTTAGGAACAATTTATGCTGTAATACGTATTGAAAAACGCAAAATTCACGAAATTACAGGTCATTTTCGGTGAGCAGGTCGAGTCGATGTTGACCGCTCGGTTCGACCGCCAACCGAAATACAAAAGAAACACGAAGAGCACGAAGAGCTTCACAAAAAGAAGGCCCAAGACTCTCAATCAGCTGCCGAAGGAAACGTCTGTGGTCCGAGAGTCGTTGATTGAAGGTAAGCCTCGTAAAAACCGCACCGTCAGCCGTAATAACCGCACGTTTACTTTCTTTTGCGATTATCCCGAACTCGTACCATCGAAATCACGAAAATCATCTGTCCGATTGCTTTCAAATTTTTCTGTAATACTTTTAGATATATCATCCAAAATGTAGCGTAGGATTTTTGCGATTGTCTTTTCGTTTTGTTTTTTTCTTTTTTTTTAACGTTTTCGCTCGTAAAATTTCGGTTAAAAGTACACATCTTTTTCTTTCATCCAACATATGGTTTCTAATGGGCAAAAAAAAGATCGCTGAGCTGCATCGTAGCAGCACTATTCGCGAATCAGATATTTTTTTCAGGTGCTAAATAACCGAGTAATAATGTTTTCAATATTTTTAAGGATCATTTATTTACGTTATTCTTAAAGCCCTTTTCGACGTTGTGTAACAAAATTAAAAATTTCCGATTCGTACTTACGAGTTTATTATTCAGTTTTTTTTTATATATATCCATTTTTCGAGTGACCAGGGTGGCAAGATGTCTTAAATTCCTGATCATGTTTTCCTCTCATTTTCTTCGATCACATAAAATTCGTAGAAATTGAGTGACTGAGTAATAGATCCGAAAAATGCCCGAATTAAGGCCCTCAGTAATTAAATCCTTAATTATATTAAAAAATTCATTAGGATACGAAAAATATCGAAAACTGAAAACGCTTGGGGCGGACCATCTCTTCGAGGGGTTCGTCCCATTTTCACTGGTTCGTGAAAATTAAATGATGTAGCGCAAGAGTATAAAAAAATATATATAGATACCTTGGTTTTTATCAATTTTTCGTTGAATATTCCGTTTTTTGGGGCGGATGGAGAGGGGGGACAGAGGGTATGCGCTTTAACGACGCAGACTGGGATTATTTTTACTACCCCTTATGTATGGGCATGCGCCCGGTCTGTCTTCTCGACTGACCCACTTGTCATCCAAATCGACCACGGAGCCTAGTCCATATGCACGAACAAGGGGTGTGAAGGGGATGAAGGGGGTTCGTAATAAAACCAGGAACTGTTGCGCCCTTATCCTCTGGCTGGAGCCAATGTCATATATCTCGTCAACTCCATCCGTCAGAAGCCCTTTTCTTCCACGTCTTCACATTTCGATCATCGATATTGTTGGATTGCTAGAGTTATTGAAGTAATATTGCGTCCATTTTCATTTCGAGTCGAAAAAGGTTTTTTCAAGTTGCAACGGCAGCGTTCAAAGGACTACCAAAGGTAATGAAATTTGGGAAAATCGTTGGTCCAAAGGATTTTATCAGGGCTAATGATCCTTGGGTTTCACTTTGGGCTTCAAAAGAGAAGTATTTGCTAAGAGTAATTAGCGGCACAACGATGTTTGAAACAATTCCAATGCTGGGCTTCCGGAAGGGTGAATCTAAAGAATCTTTTGGAACCGTTATCACAGCGTAACGGCTGGCGATACGATGGCAAAAGATTTTCGTCGTTTTACGTCCGATTCGCCGTGTATCGCCTTGAAAAGTTTCAGGCTTTGAAGGGCTCGTTTGTGGGGTTGCGCGTGCGTATTCGACGGAGTATTGGATAAGCAAGAAGTTGAAGAGGCCACGCTGGCTTATCGCGATCAAGGTCTCGCTAGAAGTTACTTTTGGTCCTTTGTACGTGAACTGTATGGTGTAAAAGTGTGCGTATATAGGGAAGCGATCTCGAGATCTCTGGGAAACCCATTTTCGAGTATAGTGATCCGATTCGGGTTGGATTGTTATCGGAGCTTCTTCTTCGACTGTAGCCAAGGCTTTCAATCAATTGTTCAACCCTGATAATGGAGTTACAGCTTTATCGGAAACACGATTGTTTAACGGCTAACAGCGGATCAAGAGATCTCGTCTTTTTTTCGATCTTTCAAATCGGATTAAAGGGCAAACAAACGTTAGGGAGTGTTGCTTGCACTTTCATCTGGATTCGTCAAGAGGAGGTTAACGAAAAGGGATTTTCATTTTCGATGGTTGCTACTCGGGTTTTTTTTTTATGGGGAAGCTCTTTGATTAGTTTACTGATTACTGGCTGAATTCTGATTGTTTTTTTCCGTTGATGACGTTTTCACCATTTATCAGGGTCTTAGGGTTAAAATTGAAAAAAATAAAAGCATTTTTCATATTCTGCATTTTTATAGTTTGGGTTTCGAGGGGTTCGTTGTTCAGGGTCAGGGTGGTCCAGGCTTAGTAGTTTTTTGATTTTCGCTGCTGACACTTTTTGGCTAAATATCCACATCAAGGTCTCAGAGGTGATCGATCGACCTTCAGCTGACCGAATGATGGACATTGCGCTGTCCATACTTGAAACGGTCACCGCTCCAAGTATTGGAGATTGGGAAACAATGCTTAACAGAAAGTACCGAACTTTTCCGATCGCTAAAAGAAATCATCGAAACTCCATCTGTTTTTAGGGCTCGCGTCGGATCATTAAAAAATCAAAATATTATAACCTTTAAATGGCATAGTTCGAATGAATTTGATTTTCGCATAAAATGGACACGATACGCTCCTAAAATCCTAGCAGGAAGAGCTTCATAGCTTGCAGCTGACGCCATTCGATTTTTCGAAAATTCATCCCGCGCGTTTTTATTTGTATTTTTTATTTTTTTAATTCGCTTTATTTTCTTGGTGTTTTTTTTTGTTTTTTTTCATTTTTTCGATGCTGATCGGTATTTAAGTATGGGCTTGCGGAAATTGCGGGTCGTGGATAAAAGCGAAAACGAGTATACTCATCTCGAAAGGGTTCTCGCGTCGTCATAAAAATGGCAAGATACGCGGAATACCGCGCATGGATCGTACACGCGAGAATTATTATTTACTATCGTAAATAATAATTTTTCAGGTGTTCGGCGGGCGTTATTTACGCCATTTTTCTTTTTTTTTATCATTCGAATCGCATTTTCATTATGGCATTTTTATTTATGACGCGGTGAGTACACGGGACGCGATCACGTACCGCGAGCCGGACGGAAGTATAAACCTCCCATGTGGCGTGCTCAAGAATTTATATATCGGTTGTCCATACGGCGTACGAGTGCGATACGAAAAATCGAGTTTCGCGTTCCCCTATTCTGGGCGCGCTCAAGCTTTGTTTCTTTTCTTTTTTTTTTTTTACGATTTATTTCAGCTGGATTGTACGGTTCAACGTTTTTCATAAATATTATGAATAATACATTTTCCAAAGGAAGATTGAAAATAAATAAATGAGATTTATTTATTTATATTAAAAATTGTTATATTTTGAATATACATATTTTAATAAAAAAATTGTTAATACAATTAATTTTCCGATGGAGATTTTCAACGAATTTAATTTTTAAAAAATAACGTGAGTGCTAATGGTTTTGGCAATAATTCAGTTAAAACGGTTTTTTTTTCTTAACGCACGAATACTCGAGTGCTCGATATTAAATTATAAACGTTTCAATAAGCGTTTCGAGTTTCTCCAAAAATAATCTTAATTCGTTTAATCAAACGGTACTATTTCGAGTGGCAAATCAATATTTCATTGTATTTGTAAAAACCCCTTTTTTCTTTTATTTTACACGGACGAGGAATTCGCCATTCGAAAATTATATTAAATTATATTAAACCACAAAGAATGTTGGTTTTGCCTGTAAAGATATTCTCTTTTAAATATTGCAACGGTTGCTGGTGTGTCGAAACTGCTTTGTTACTTCAATATTAGATTCGCGAAAATGTACGGGCCTCGCGTAATTCACCGCTTCGTCATACGATATTTCCGTTGCGTGGGTCGTTGATGACGGTGGAATTTTTACAACGAAAAATCTTCGTTATTCGTGAAAATTGATGCCAGACACGAGCCTCTGATAATTATGAGAATAATCATTATTATTATTCTCGTGATTATTAGTTGCTCGTAATAATGATAATAATTATGATAATGATAATAATGATAATAATGATAATAATGATAATAATGATAATAATGATAATAATGTTAATAATGATAATAATGATAATAATGATAATAATGATAATAATGATAATAATGATAATAATGACGATAATGATGAATGATAATAATAACGATAGGCGCGTAACGAAACGGTTTTTAGGTCTCGGCGATTCGATTTAAACAAACGGGGATCTTGATTATACAAAAGCAAATCTTTTTCTCGCGTTCAATCGCAGGCCTAATGCGAAACGTATAAAAGAAACAAAAATGCGGAAGAAGTTCCAGCTGGCGGTGAAGAAAAGCTGCTACGGATCATCAACGATGTCACGGAGTAAAAATATCTTATTAAACGAAGTATTTTCTATTTCAATGTTAAAATTATGTAAGTTTATTGAAAGTTTTTCTTTAGCATATAGATACAGAATTACTTATTGGAAAATTCGCTTTATCATTATATTTTCGATAATCGAAAACTTGGCGTTCCAAAAAAAAAAGTTTTTTTTTTTTGTTTAACTCTCAACCCGTGATGGTATTTGAGGCACATTAATTTCATGAATCTGAGTCGTTTTTGTCTTCGCGCTACCGAGTCCACAATTATTCATGAAAAAACTGCAAAAATTCATGGTTTATTTTTAGAATACCCTTTTCTAGGGGAAATAGTTGTTTCTTTATTTTTCTTATTTTCAATATATTTTCTTTCATCAATTATTTAGTAACTCGCGAAAAAAACATTAATTTTTAAAAAATATATAACGTAGATAAAAATTTGGGGATATTTGGTTTTAATAACAGTTTTATTTAAGGGAGAAAGATTGTTGTTTACAGAGAAAAATATTATATTGGTGTAGGAAATAATTATAAAATAAAAGAAATTATTATTCAGTTAATAATTAATTATTATTAATTATTTACTTATAATTAAATAATTATACCTTCGAGAAATTTCTTAATCAAATTTTGGGCCCGGCAAAAATGATCCATGTTCATGGATTGATGATTAAAAGCTCCACGAGGACGCCTTCCGTTAAGTTTCTAGCTCGAAAACACGTGACTATTTTTTATGCCCCCTTAACTGGTTCACGTGGATTTCCGCGGCATTAAAGGACGTGCGCAATTAGCTCGTCCCGCGTTATCTAATCGCGACACGTTTCCTCTATTCGGAGACGATCGAAACGCCAATTAACTATCAATCGGTAGTTTGACAATTGCTCCTTCGATCGATCGTTGTCACGGGCCGTTGTCTCAAGCCGTTCAGAATCACTCGTACCGGATCACGGGTACACGAAAAAGTGAATGAAAAAAAAAATCCATAAAAACGGCTTCTGAAAAGAACACTAAAAAGTGATGAATAATTGAAAAACTACCGAGAATATTTAATCACGAGTTAAATTAACGATTAAACAATTTGTTACCAATGGTTAATAATTAAACGTTAAATTTTAATAAGTAAATCATTTGTTTGAATAACTCATAATTAAACTTTAAATTTTAATGATATAAGTAATTTTTATTAACATTTAAAAACAAAACGTTGAAATTTAATATTGAAATAATTTATTTTATAAGTCATAGGAACTATTCGTCCATCCGCAATGTTTCGCAAACTAAAAGTACACTTTTCTCGGATTTCCCCAGTTCGCAGCGGTCACCCTTCGAAGCAATTATTATTTAAACGCCTTTTGTTCAAATAATAAAAAAATAATTAGTTACAGAAATATTTCATACAAAAAAAAACGACAAAAAATTATGTATTAAAATCGTTGATCCCACGGTGAAATTTATCCAAAAAATTAATTCCGCGTCGCGTTCAGGGACTATTCGTTTGTGTTCGAACATTTCCGAAATGGATAGCATCGTCCGGCTGCAATTTATATATACCCTGGTAAAGTCACTTCGATCTGTATATTTCCGATACGTCATACATTGAACGCGCGTTCCCTCTTCAAATAGAAAGGTGCCCGTAAAATATGTAATTTGGAAAGTGTGTATCGGTTTCATGTGCCATGATCGATAGCTTCGCAGCAGCGAGGAGCGTTAAACCGTGCCCGAGTCAAACAGCTTTCGTCCTACAGTCGTTTTATCTTCCGGTCCGTTCAATTTTTAAATAAATAATAAATCGGGATACGACTTGCAATATTTATCGTTACGTCGATCTTTGCTGGTTGGAAGATAGCGGTTTTTCATGAATTTCCGGTGCAGTTGAAGTCATTTTGTGAGCAGGGCCAAAACGAAGAGAAAAGGTGACGAAGAAAGTTACGCAGGACCGACCAATAGACGGAGCGGTGACCGTTCAAGCGTGCTGGATGATGCGTAGATGGCGCATCATCCAGCACGTCTGATGTTAACAAATTTCGATTCGATGATCGGTACTCCGATCAAACGTTTGCGCACCAGAGAATCGAAAGTTCACTGGGCCATCTATTCTGCCACGGGTTTTCAACGGTTTCCCTCTGCCTTCGGCAAAGTACAGCTGAAGACCGTCGCAACGAAAGCTAGGTTAGACAAGCGTAGCCGAGAATGATGGGTAAGGGTTCAATTGGGAACGGCAAAAAAACAAAAAAATACGGAAAAACCCTCAAGGGTATACGTTGAAACAAAGAATAGGTAAAAAAAAGAAGAATAACAATAATACCACATACGAAAAAAAGAAAAGGCATTCTAGAGCTTCCGACATCGCCATAGGCGTTGTCGCTTCAGCGATGCGTACGGAACGGCCTCGTATTCTTTCCTGACATTTTTCTATGGGACCAACCAATGGAGCGTCGTTATAGCTAGGGAAAGAAAAAAAAGGGAAAAAACTACCCCCTTCGAGAATTGCAACGCGCAAGAGGGAAAGTGTTTTCCCCGGCCACTCTGTGACGTAGCTCCATATTTGCGAGATCCGTCTTTCCATCTCTCTCTCTCTCTCTCTCTTTCTCTCTCGGACTTCCAGAATAGTGAATTTTTTCGTCTCTTCCCGCCAACCCGAATCACCCTTCGGAGCTCTTTCTCATCTTCCTTTATTCTACGATCCTTTCGTCGAGAAGAGATGAAGAGAAAACGAGAGGGACATCGAGAGGGTGGGTGAGGTGGTGGGGGGAAGAGAAAAAACGGAAAGAAATGTCAGCCCGCGTTTATCGCGTGGCCTCTGGCAGGAGTGATAGTTACTTTGTCTTTTTTTTTTATTCCTCCGGAACTTCGAGCCTATCCGGGCTTTTGTGTGCTCGATATCGCCGCTCGTACGAGCTTGCAGCAACAGGACAATTTTTTTATAGCTCTACAGAGGTGTCACGTTGAGAAAATAATTTTTCGAAAAATTACCAAGTGAATATTCGCCGGTAACAGGATTCACCCGGATAGAAGAGTTTATACGTAATGGAATTTGAATTTCACGGTTCCGGTGCCAAAGGGATTCCCGTTGGATCGTTACCCAACGCCAACGGCTATCATGAATTATATAGCGATCTTTTTTTTTTGTTTTTTTTTTTTTTTTTGTGATAATAAAAAGAATTATACTTCGTTCGAGTTTCGCTTAGATATTTCTGTGATTCGTACGAGGTTTGTTCGAAAAATAAGGTGACTTTTTATTTATCTCGATGATCATTTGTTTATTCATCAATATATATTTTGTATCCGTCGACGCACTTCTGATATGCGCTTTTTTGTATGACCTCGAGCTTATCCAGCTGTGACATCTTTATTTCCTCAATCATGGGAAATTTTCGTCCTTTCATGGCTCTTTTCAGTTTTGGAAACAGAAACAACGTCGCAAGGTTTCGAGCTCGCTGAATACGATGGCTTAGGCGTGAATACGGTGTTACTTCGTCACCAAAACAATCACGAACAAGCAACGACCCGTGAGCAGGTCCAGTATCGTTTTCGATAGCAAACAAATACACCGAGCACATCAAAACAGATCTGACCTTTGTATCTATCAAAAACAAAGTAAATACGTAAAATGGCTGATAATATCAACATATGTTGGAAACGTCTGTACCAACGTAAACAAAAAAAAAAAAAAAAATAGAATATGAATGTACGCTGCACGCTAAGTTTGAAAAGTTATCTTTTTTAACGAACCTTTGTATTTCGAATGAAAACCATTCCGATTGATGACACCTAAGATCAAGATAAAAAACAGTCGTTTATTTAAAAAAAAAAAAAAACAACGCAAGTGTAGAGAAATACTTCTGCTCACTCTGTTTTGAAAAAAATACTTGTAAATTTGAAAAAAAAAAAAAAACGTAGAGACGCGTGTTATCTTTGAATTTGATTAGATTTTTTAGATTTGATTAGATTTTTCCAAATCCTATCATTTTTTAGAAAAACAAACAAACTTCGGCTGAAAGAATGTCCGGCATTCTCGGACGCTTCACACACACACACACACGCATATATATATAAATATATATACAAGTGGCACACTTTGTCGTATATAGTTAATCAGGTGTGTCATTGATGTAGTGCAACCCGTCAGAGCTCTTGTCACAGTGAGCGAGTATCGCTGTACGTCAAGTCCGATTATTGATGGTCCTTCAGTGTCTGATAAATATGGACATGAGTATATCTCATGAAGCGTCACTACGAAGACATTGTACTTCGAGGACTGTCCTTCACACAGTGGATCATTGTTCCCATAGCCGATATCAACCAGGACCTAACTAATGTCTCAAAGCTCACTTCGGACAAACGTCAACCGAATTTAATTATGGAGTTTGGCTGCGGTGAATTAAAAAAAAAAAAATCGTGATGTTCCTTCGCCTCGAAATGTCGAAAAAATGTCCTTTTACCAAAATCAACGAACCGACAAGAGTAAATCCGTTTGTCCCCGAAATAGCCGGATACGATGATAGTCAATGTACAACGTGGAAGCACAAGCGTAGCTTTCGTACGCTAGCAATATTGAAGCCCTGTAAGGGCGACGCGCGTTTATATATGTAGAGGCTTGTTCAAAAGTATTAGGCACACTATAAATTTTCTATTTTTATAAAAATTCGAAAATATCGGCTGAAAAAAAATTGTACGCTATTTTATCAAACGGGCTTTCGAAGCTGACAAGTACAGCTTCATTTTTCTTTTTTATTTTCGTTTTTGCGATTTTTTTTGTACTCGGTACGTCGTTTTGAAAAAGCCGAGTTTTTTTCGGATTTGACGCTTCGTAAAATCGCATGCTGGACTTTGAAAATTAATATCTCATTATTTTGTGACATGTTTTTTGAAAAGGACTCCGTCAGCTTAGAACTCCTTTTTTTTATAAAAATTATCCTACGTTTTTTTTTTTTTTAATCGTGAAAGAAACGTTTTTTTTTCAAAAGGATGTACAGCTTACACAAAAAATCGGAAAAATGAAAATGAAAAGGCAAAATGAAGCTGGGTCAGTCCTCTTTGGTATTCCGTTTGGTAAATTCGATTACGTTTTTTTCTTCACCGAGATATTACATTTTTTGTTCCGATAGAAAAAAGACAGGCTGGGGAGTACTTTTGAGCAAGACTGTACACAGCGGAAGCTGGAGTGTAAAAGCTGTTCGCAGGTACATGGGCGGTCCACATACGTTGCATACAAAGTCCATAGTGCAGAGCTGTTAGCCGCGGTTTCGTGTCCATTTCTCGCTCAAGCATTACCAATTACGACAGTTTGCCATCTTTCTTTCCTAAATTCCATTCCTAATGAACTTTGGGTAGGTTCCGAGTTGCGATAATTCATCACGTACGTAAATTCCTCTAATTAACCGAAATCAAATATTTTCGATCTAAAAACTTTCATCATTTTTAGTAACAATTTAGTGGTGAAGCGAGGAAAAGTATAATAATCGTTTAGCAACAATAATAATACTTATCATACTTTGTATTTAGCAAGTAAAAATAGCCGATAAATAAGGGCAACATTACCAAGAGATTCCACGCTTGAAGTTTGACATTTTTTATTGAAAAAAAAAAAACTATTTCCCATTTTAAATGATAATTTTCGAACAATATTAATAAAAAATTAATAGAAACAAGACTTAACGTCCGAAATTCGTTTTTTTTTATTGAAGCATCAAAAATAATTATCAAAAATAATTTAGTGTTAATAACTCATTACAAAATTATGCCTAAGGATATGAGGACTTCAACCCTTACGTCAGGATTGCATTATCGATGCATAAATCCGAGTTTTTAAGAATTACGATTTCGCAATAATAATAATAATAATAATAATAATAATAATAATAATATTTTTTGTAGAATAACACAGAGAAAATAATAACAATAAAATAAATGTAATAAATATTCTTATATAAAATTAATAAATATAAAATAAATTTAAATAAATATATTAAAAAAAAACATAAAAATATATAATAATAATAATGATATCAAATTGTAAAAAATATATAAAAATGGCATGTTTCACACGTTAATATTAAAATGCGAATTTTCAAGATTGATGTATCCGTAAAAGGGACGAGGTTCGGGCGGTGGTTTCTTGCAATTGCAAGCAACGTGACGAGAGTGCCAAGAAGTACTCGGCGTTTGGTGAGGACGAGCTCTGTGAAAGTTGCCCATTGCCCGAGGGTGCAGAAGTGGCAGGAACCTTTAGCCCTATCCCCACTCTCGCACCGCAAAAACCCCCACTCAGTCATTGCCGGTCGACCCTTTACGAAGCACGGATGGAAGGAGAACTTCGTCGAGCCAGGGCGGAAGGGAACGAGGAAAGGGTACTTTTGAGAGCTTTCCACGGCAATATGGATTGCGTATATAGAAGTTGACGTTTCATTTATTCATTCGTTTTGTTCGTTTTACGCTAGCCCTGGTAGACGGGCCACTTTGCGTGCTTGAACGTGACGAATTCTCGTTCGTTTCAAAGTCAAGAGGAGTGCAAATGAGAAATAAAGAGCGGCGGGGAGGGGACGGTGGTGGAAGAAACGGGGAATGCGATTTTCTAACGAAGCAGCGATTGCATCGAGGACCGTTGCGCCCGATTGGAAATTAACTATTCATCGGACAGGAGGGAGAAAAGAATTGGGCTATCTTGAAATTCGTTAAAAATTCACGCGTGGAGGGTCCGCGTTTTGTTTTTTTTTTGGCAATTTTCTTTTTTTAATTTTTTTAAATTCACGTAGAGAAAGTTTCAGTGCGGATTAAAAAAAAATGGATTTTTATTTGTACAGTTGCGAATTTTCAAAAAGATTGCGAGTACACGCCGCAACGAAACCGCTTATAACGACGGCGATGCGAAAATGTAGAGTTCAGGCTGATCGCTTTTTTTTTTTTCGAGCGATGTATTTATAGAGATAACTTTTTACAAAGACCTTCAGATTTCATTGCCATAATCGATTGCCTTGAATAGTGACATTACCAGCGATTTCGACTGGTCGTACACATATTACGATTTTTTGAAAATTGAAACGACGTCACTCGAATATTTTTGTGGATATTATATTCTTTTCGAAAGTTTAAAAAAATAGGTTTTATCGTAATAATCTCAATGTTCAATTACAAGATCGATTAAGAGAACTCTAACAAATATTATTTCATTAACCAACAAAAATTAACATTTTTTTTCGTCGAGTTGTCACGTTTTTCATGAAAAATAAAGAGTACGATTTTTCACGTCGTCGTCTAAAATTCTAAAAAAAACTTTTTAAAAAATTTAATATAATTGCAAACAAAAACGCAAACATGTAAAAAAAAAAAAAAAACAGTACGAAACCTGGCAGTGTTCCTTTCAAAGATCTCATCGCTAAACATCGAGATGACTATTTTTCAAATTCCAGCTCGAGTTTTTACAAAGCGCAAAAATCATTTTTCAAAAAAACCAAAATTTTCAAAAAGCCGTACCAGCCGTCAAAAAAAAAAAAAAAATCGGAAAAATAAAAAAGAAAAAAAATTAAAGCGTAGCTGGCATTATAATCTTCGAAACGCCGTTCCTTAAATTCGATGTTTATCGTTTTTGTTTTTCGTTCCACCGAGATATACGACTTTTCGTCCGGATGAAAAGATTACAGGGTGCCTAGTGTTTTTGGCTCGGCTGTATGTACGTATATATACGCGTACTTATGTGATGATGATGGTAATGTGAATAGAGTGGGGAGAAGGGAAGTGGGAGGGAGAGAAAGAGTGAATTGCATTTCCTACGGCGTATAAACTCTTCACTCCTATAGTTCATCGGTGGCACGAGTACTTTATGGACTTTTCGTGACTGCAAGGATATATTTACGTATTTATGTACCCCCATAGATCATGGCTGGTGCTTCATACGGCTCGACGGAATACTTTCCTCTTTTTTTTTTTCTTTTTTTTTTCGTACCTATATGCCCAGTGGAAATTTAATCGATTTATGCGAGCTATCTCGAGAACTGGGTTGTCCGCTTTCCCGTTTCTCCTCTCGCGCACTTACACATTTTTTCGCTTACGCTCACCGCTCACGTGATATATATATATATATATATATTTTTTTTTTATGTGCGAGGGAGGTAAAGTGGTAGATCGTTTGGAGAGATGAGCGCCTGTCAAACGCATATACGTTCATACTTTTATATACCCGGAAAAACGTGATTTCAAGGACGAGTTTGGGACTCCCGATAAACTTGACTCCATACGCTGGTCTCAAAATCGTCTTTGGATATACTCAAGTACTTTCGTGTTAAGATCGTACCAACGCTCGTTTCGTCCTCAAACTTAACGATACGTTTGAAGTTGAGTTTAAGGGTCTGGACTACCGTGAAAATTTCGTGGCATCACTCGTCCCTCGAGGCCACTCGAATTGACGAGAAAGGTGACCGATATATGACGCAGGAATCACAGCGTCGAAGGTGAACACCGATGCTTGCAACGATCGAATTGCTAGTCGAATGTTGCAACGTTTCTTTTTTTTTTTTCTTTTTTTGGTAATTGTGTTTTTCGAAAACGTGAACTGTTTCTTTGACATTCAACGAACGGATTTACCTGGAATATGGCTCGTTTGTATCGTCCAATATTAGTTTTGACTTGATCGATGATTCTTTATTAAAATTCTTTTTTTTCATTCGTTTCAAACGTTAATCACGTCATTCTTATACGAAAAGACGAACAAAAAAATTAATTTCTCGAAACTCGGTACGTAGAATTGCGAATATAGGTGTAAACGAACGCAAGTGTTTCAAAAAATTCTACTCGTCGATTAAATATTACATTTTTCAGCCACCAATAAATCTTGAGCCACAAAAGTGGAAGCTACCCTTCGAGAAACGTTCTCGAAACAGCACCGTGTCCTCAAAGTTTACGTTGCTTGAATAAAAGAGCTAAAAACATTTCTTTTTTTTCTATAGTCGAATCCGTTGGTTTTCGAGCCACCCCCGATGACCATTTCTCCCCCCCCAAAAAAAGCAACCCCTTCGGAATGCTTTGTTTCCATGCGAACGCGTGAAAATTCCACGAACGGAAGAGTCGTACACCGGACATTCGTCGTTTAACGAGATAATCCCGGGGACAAGTCCCGTATATTTGTACAAAATATGTACAAGCCGCGACGACAGCAGTGGTCGTCGACGCTGAAATTTTACGAAACGCAAACGATGTTTGCGCGCTTAGCCCGCTTTTTCTCCTCCTCCTCCCCCCCCCCCCCCCCCCCCCCCCTCCTCCGCCGCACCGACCTCAACGATTTCCCATGTACAACGCGAGCTCCCGTTCCCTCGACCCACCGAACCGTTTTCTCCAAACCCTGTGCTCTTCTCCAACCTCTCTGTCATCCCACCCACACGTATTCAACAGCCAGCTCGCGTGCTGCATCCCTTAACCCTTCACCTTTTCGAGGTCAATCCAGCAAAAAAATCCTATACGTACAAAATTCCATGCTGATTGGGGCCACATTACCATTTTTTTTTTTTCGATCATTAGCTTCCTCCTTGTTTTCTTGCATGTACGATACAAGCTCAAACAAAAAAATGAATGGAAAAGCATCGTTGGTTTTCTGAACGACAAGGTCGAGAAAAACGAGAGGTGATTTATCAATAATAACAACAATGATCATTATTAATGATGATTAATAATGATGATGATAATGATGATGATGATGATAATAATGATAATAATGGTGATGATGATAATAGTGATAATGATAATAATGATAATGGAGATGATGATGATGATAATAATTATGATAATGATGATGACAATGGGGATGATGATGATAATAATGATGATGATGGTGATAATAATAATGATAATTATGATGATGAGGATGTTGATGATAATAATGATGATGATAATGAAGGTGATTGGAATAAATGAAATGTCCAGTGAAAATCAATAACAAAATAGCGATAACCATGTAAATCCTAATAGCAATAACAATATGTTGATATTGTTAACCCAAACCAACCCAAAAAAGTTCAAACAGCAACAATAATAATAATGACATTAGTAAATCCTATAAAAACATGAGACGGGTAGCAAAAATAATTAAACAATGATAACAATAACGACGATAAATAGTGAAAACAAAACAATAAAAATAATTATTTCATCATCATTATCTGATGTAAAATCACGAAAAGCATAACACAATTATGGGAACAACGAAACGAATAATGAATTATAAGAAAATAGAAAACTGGTAACGATGATTCGGTCGAAAACAAAAAAATACTACCAATTATTCCAGGAAGAATAAAGTATGAAAAAAAAAACGATAACTGACAACAATGACTCGGACACAAATGAAAATAACAATAATGAGGGAAAAACCGCCATCGAGTGGGTCATTCTCATCAGGGAGCTTGTACAAACAGATTTTCCCCTATTTCAACCCTCCATCCTCGCTTCCCTCCACCCCCTTGTAATACATACATTTTTTGTCTGGATTCCCGCGGTCTTTCGTGTCCCTATAAGAAGCACGTTCGTCCAGAGTCCTCCGGAGTATTACTCCTCGTATTTTCTATTTTTCGTTTCATTCGTTCCTCTAACGTACTCCGATTTTTTGTTTTTTTGTTTTTTTTTTTTTCGATTTCCGATTGTCAGAGGGTTGTCCGAAAATCGGCGACCGCCGTTGGTGAGATGAACGTACTCGCGCGCGCACGTACACACGCACGCACACGCGTACACACCCCCACACGCGCACACGTAAGGGTTGCACACGGGGGTTGGAAAAAAAAGAAAATAAAAAAACAATGGATATCAGCTGACGGCCGTCAAATTTCCTGAAACGCGAAGGTTGAAAAAAAAAAAATAAATAAACGCGAAAAATATTAAAAATAGTAAAAACGAAAAATGAAGAGAAGTTACGAAATGCGCGCACGGAGGGTGGTTTGAGGCGCGCGGCCGCGCGAAACGGAGAGGAGATGTTGCTTACGGCCCAGGCGAGACGAGACTGAGGGCGCTTATAATAAGACTCCGGTACGCGCTTGCGCTGCCAATTCAGCGCTCATCTCGCGCTTCCCTGTGTGTTGCCCCCTTGTAAAGGTGCGTGGGTGTGCGCGCGCGTTTTTTTACCATCCGTGTGTGTCGCTCCGAAGCTCTACCCCTGGACGCCTCAACCACTATCAAAACCGGCACGGATGTACCTACGGGAGAGCCAGCTCGACGATAGAGACCAGTCTTTGGCGAGCCTTGCAACCCCCTCGCACCCCTTCCGCAACTCACTCTTCCTTTCCCTTCTCGTCTGTCGCTGAGCTATCTTCCATCTCTCTCTCTCTCTACCATCATCAACATCATCATCATCTGTGTGTGTCTGCGCGTGTGTCCCTCTCACTCTCTTCACTTTATATTTCGCGGCGCCCCCTTTATTTATTATTTATTTATCATTTATTTATTATTTTAAACTGGATTAGCTATCCCCAAGTCTAGTAGTGTAAGCGAATCGCATTGTAAACCGATTTATTTTTGTACGTTTATTTTTTGTCCGAATAGTATTTTATACTGGTGCATATTAAAATTTATCAATCACTAAATCAATCTCGCTCTCTCCCTCTCTGGTGCTGTTATTGCATTTTTCTTCTATATAATTACTTTTGTGTTTCACTATATTTCGAATTTAAATAATTTCGTATTATTTAAGTTAAGTATTTTTAGATTATCATTGCTTTTATTAATCTATGATGGTACATATTTATTATTAATATTATTGCTTATTTTATTTTTTTTTACTTTATATATAATTTTTGGCTTTTCTTTTCTGGATTATTTTCATTATTATCAGTATGTTATTTTTGTATTTTTTTATTAATGCGTTTTGTATGATATTTTTATTTTGTCGTTTTTATAATGTTGGCGATAGTTTTTACAGGGCATAATAAACTTTATCATCATCATTATCTGTCTTTTCCTCTCTCTCCCTCTCTCTCTCATTCTCTTTCTTCATATGCTCCCCTCTCGACACACGAACATCACGAAATACACGATTCTTTTCTTCATCCCCCCTTTCCGTTTCCTGACATCGCTGTCACACCAAACCGAACGAGACGAAATATTAATTCTTTCTATTCTTTCGTTCCGGTTCGATGCTTCTTCCTCCGAATTTCGCATCCCTGATTTCTAAGGAATTCGACTTTAGTGACTGTCAAGTCCGATAAAGTGAGATACGAGAAAATTCACTGTCTCCGATCGATCTGACTTTTCAGGACTACCACTATGGAAATCATCGAAACCCTCCTACGTATTTTTATTAAATAATTGTGATTTCCATTTGAAAGAAAAAAAGAAAAACGGAAACACTCCGAGTCATGGTGAGAGTGAAAAAATGAAAAGGGGAAAGTCAGGAAACAAACGGATAAACCATGATGATGTTTGGAACGTTGGAAAGCAAGGCAGGAGTCTACTTTTGGCGCTCGATAGGAAGACTATTTTTATGAATTTTTTATGAGGTTATGAATAAAGATGTTGATGCAGGGTTTGCGTTAGGCTTCGTAAATACACTCTGGAAATACATTAAAAACAAATTTAATTATCCATTTTATGTTTTTTTTTTTAAATATACAAAAACATCGTTTGAGTACAACGCCTCGATTAGTAGAAGAGCTTGCGCTTGGAAATTTCAAAAATGGGTCAGTTTACTTTGATCGTTTTGTTATAATTATCATCATAATCGAATTATTTATTAAATTTAACAGTGTTTTTTAAGTTTTACTTTATTATTTATTTGTCGTTTTTTAAATTTGATTTTATTAATTGTTTTAATTAATTTAATTTTATTATTTATTTTATTTATTTGTTAATTTTTCGCATCTTTTTTAATGTACATGCATCTCTCTCTCTCTCTTTCTCTCTCTCCTTTTTGCCTTTCTGGAAGCACGTCCGCTTTCTTTCCCTTTTCTTCCCCTATTGACTTTTGTTTATCTGAAAATGATACGATTATGAATTAGTTTTGTTACTTCGGGTTCTGTACTTTGGTACTCTTGCTCCTGTTTGGTATTCCTTTTACGAATTCCTCATATTTCGACCACCAAAGAACCACGGGGAATACGAGGACATCCAAGTTGTTTCGGATACGATGATTCATCCATAGGGGGATGATACGCCGATAAAGCGAAATCGATCGGCTCTCACTGCTCGGTAAGAGGTCCCTCACCTTCGAGGTGTTATCCCCCCTCTTTTTTTTCAAGTTTATCGACTGTAAAACTGAATGTTAGTCGGCGAGGATCGCGGCAAAACTTTATTGTTCGCCGAGTACGAAAAGTGGAAATTTTCTACTTTTCTGAAGAATCATCCACCCAAAAATATACGTCTAAGGAATAGGCGGTGTGAAATACGAAATGGGGGTGTGGTTCGACAATAATGGTGAGAATAGGGCGAAGGGACGCCAAGAGATAGCAATCCCAAGAGATAAAGTCACGGGGCTCGAAAGATTCTCGTGGATTCACGCACACATTTTTGTATACGAATATCTGAGTATATACACAGGGTGACCCGAAAAGTAACGGTGAAAAAAAAAAAAAAAAAGTTTTGTTTTTTATTATTCATCTTTTTGTCTTTCCGGGTGAATTATTAATCCTTTGCGGTCGGTGTCCCCGTAGCACATATTTAAATCGTCGTAGAAGTCGATTAAAAGTAATTAATTAATTTAAAAAACAATTAATTACTTCGTGATTTAACTGTTTCGGTCGACTTACGAGATAACAATGTATGATTGTTCAGAGAAATTGAATTAATTTAAATTCAATTAAATTTAATTAAATCTGCCGACCGCAAAAGGCAGATTTAATTAAATTTAATTGAAAACAAATAATATTTTTTTTAATCAATTAACACCAACGCGAATGTCTTGGATTATTATCAAAAGTTTCTAAACTCAATTTCAAGATTAAAACCCATTGAATATGGCGTTGATCTATTATTCCTATTATTTATAAATAAATACCCATTGAATAAGATATTCACCTATTATTCCTGAAGGATACATTTTATTAAATAACCTCTTTTTTCCAGAAGGATCGATAGAAAACAAAAAGATGAAAAAATCTTTCCTTCAGGAATGGAAAGTATAGATTTTTCAAGATTTTTTTAAAATATCGTGTATGTACTTCCCTCCTGGAAGTTTTCAATAACAATCGAGAGTCGTTTGATGGGATGAAAGTACGTTCTTTTGAATCATTTTTCAGGAATAATCGGTCAACACTTTATTCAAAATAGATATTGACCTACCCAAATATTGACCTATCCCAAAATAATGGTTTTTTAAATATTTTTCGGTTTTGTGCATTGATTTTGATTTTTGTTTTTTGACTTTGTGAAAGTATTCATAGTTTTTCAATGTTTTTTGTTTTTTTGTTCAATGTATTCATAAGTTAACAGCTTCGGGACCACCTTTAGGTTTACACGTAGGAAAGTGTGGTTTCGAGGTACCCAAGAATCTTAATCCCTTCATATGACTGTCTTGTCCTTAAAATTACTATTTAAAAAGAAATCCAATAATCGATTTTCAGCTAACCGGATGTGCCAGTCAAGTATCCCTAGTTTACCCCGGATCGAAAGTTTCCCCATAACCCACAAAGGGGATAAAGTACACAGTCGACATCAAAGCGCGAAATCATGGGTGTCCGTTTTCTCGGGAGGTCGGATTCGGTATAGACGTAGGATTCGATCAGATCGAGGGTTAGCGGAAGAGGGTGCGGTGAGGGTGGTGTTTGGGCACGGCGGATGCAAAGGACAGGGAGGAAACGTTTGGGCCGAGAGTAGTGTGCTCGTAAATTTAGATCCACGACGTTTTGAGGAGAATTAGGGCGGTTGGGATATAGAGAGGAGAACCGTGACTATCGATGGGGTTGGCGCGCACTAGACCATATATTGGTAAATTCAAAGAGAGTATCTCTCTCTCTCTGTATCTATCTATCCGTGCACGGATGAGCTGGACACGCGCCTACATACTCGGGCGCATAAAATCACGACTGGAAACTTGAAATGGGTCAATTAAACTTGGCTAATCTGAGCCGGAATCGCTGGTGTACTTAATATACATTGCCAGGAGATATGACGGGAATTAGGTAATCCCTGCGCTCTGATTAACTCTACTACGCGTTCAAAAGCTTCTTTTTTACCTTGTTATTCACTTCTCCGTAATTATCTTTCAATTAAGCGAATGACGAACATTAAGCAAATGACACACGAGTGCGAGAAAGATAGTCGAAACTTTATAAACCGTGATATCTCAACAATGAAACGTTTTCATTGAAAATGGCGACCGGGGGCCCCTCGGTGCCATCGTGCTAAATGTACACAATGAATTTCGTTCCAATTGGTTCAAGCGGTTGAGAGAATACTGGTTTCAAAATTTCGAAGTGGACAGAGGCGTCTTCGTCGTGCCCTTTAACGCACGCTTTAATTGACAATTGAATGCTAATTAGTTTTTGGCTACCAATCAAACCCATTTTGATCACTATTCATTTGACTTTGATTCATCCAACCCAACGATTTCGAGGTAATTCCAAAAATTGTCAGTACGTACTTTTGGGTAAAACCCAATTTTCACGTTGTTACCTCTTGGATGAGGAAAGTTGGCAGAGGTCACGTTAGTCGGCTGCTGGAACGAAGAAAAGAGGAAAAAGAAGGAGATGGAAAGTACCAAAAGGAATATCCAACCTTACTTTCGCTTGATGCCGCTCCAGAGTGAACAACTTTTCGCGTCGCTTCGCCGCTTCCGCTGCTCCAGAAGCGGCGAATCGTGCCTCCATTAACTTTTCGCCGAAACTCAGCCGGGTCATTCTACCTGGGGCGATGAGAAGACGCGTCATTCTCACGGGGTATCATCGAAACAAATTCTTTCGAGAAGGCCAAAGTTCGGTAAGATAAAAAAGACAGTTATTCCTGCCGAAAGTGCGCAACTGACCTTATAAAACATCCATTTTTTTAATGGATTTATCGAATTTTTGGCAAAGTAAATTTTTACGTTTCGGTTTATCAGAGTTGGTGACAGTGATGAGAGATACAGATGAGTAAACGCAATGAAATCATCAGTTATCAAAACCATCGCCCGTGCTGAAATTTCTTTGGAAAATCTGATTTCTTGTCAAATACCGGTTGGGACGTAATATGGATTTCCTTGGAGGAGTATCCTGATGGGAATCCAGATGGTCCCAATAGCGCCCACAAGGGGTCGATGCGGTGGCTAGAATTTGAACTACTAGCACCACTCGTGGTCGTAGGGCCTGGTTCGATTCGGATTTGAATCATCTATGAAGTTGGCGTGGTTTTAGATGGCGGATCCTATGTAGAGAACACCATGGGATTCCATTTTGCGATGTGGATTTATTCACCCCATTTTTTCCCTGTTTACACGCGATTTATTTCCGCGGCGTTTGTGTTTCTATTAAAAGTTCTTTTGGAATAGTAATTGTTTGGGTTTGTTTGGGTTTTGGTGATTTTTTGATTTTAATATATAAGATTAAACAGTTACAACGTATCACCGATTATCATCGGATCTTTTTCCATTTCTTAAACAAATATATTCAGAAAACACTCAAGTGACTCCAGCTGATGTTGATCAGTATCTTCTGGTGATTTTTGTTTTTATCCCTGGAATCTGATTCGATATCGAACTGGATCTTGTTTTTGAAGTTAGAGATTCTAGCCTGCATTCAAAACAAAATTTCTATTAGGACTTCAAGCAGAGTCCGTGATAGTTTCGAATCAGGATCTTGGTTGGAGTCAAATTAGCGAACGTTGCGTTTCCTTTTTGGATCCAATCCAAAGACTGGATTCTGATTGAACCAACAGAATCCTAGTCCGGATTCGTGACGATATATCTGCACGAGTTGATAGGAACGTTGAAGTTTATTGCGCGATTTATCGTTGAATCGTTAACCATCCAATGATGAACACAAGCCAGCTTGACAAGTCTCGTCTCGTTTCCTCCCGCGTTCCCAATTTTATACCGCTACGACCACAGATACCTACCTACATTTGTATCTTGTTGTTCGTTTCAGATTTAAAAGATCGTTGGAACATACCAAACATAACCCCACGCCTGTTTGGCGTTTTGTTGTTTTCTACCCTCTCGGGAAGCTCTACCCATTTTATCGCGCAATGGCGGGACATTCGTCCGCGTGCGGTAATGGAGAATACGAGATAGTGTCAATTACGTTGCGGCATAGGAGCTAGCGCAATTTCAACATGCCAGCTACACTACCCTTATTTTGTCGCTTCACGGACGATGTACAGGGTGATTCAGAAATATCGGGCAAACCTTTTTTTTTGCAAACTCCCGGCGGAAACATTCGCCGTGATATTAGCGTTTGAAGGCAAAGTATCCCATCAATGATCCGGTAGTTTCTCCAGCGTCGGCTGGAATCTATCTTTGAACGAGTCATTTTTATCAGCTTCTGCATCGATCTAACAATCAAGTTTACAAATAAAGTTTCATTCTGAAGAACCAAGTAAAATTATTGAAAAATCGTATCGACATTTTTTCGAATGCGCGTTAACGAAATTTTGTACCAATTTTGTTGTAAAAATATTAATATTCAAACCCAAACAAACAAACCCAAACAATCCCGTCAGGAATCTTTGAAAGAATCTTTGATTTTATTATGGCCCTTTGAAAGATCAAAAATGAAATGAGATTTTTGTTTTCCCAAATTAGATATTACTGGCTGATAAGACGATACCAGAACTTTCGTTCGTTGTTGAAAACTTGAAAAATAATTGCGAATTTCCAAAGAGCGTGTAACATTTTTTTCAAAGTCGGATTTTTGCTGATGATGAACAGTTAGCTCGCCGAATGAATTTCTGCTATTTGTGAATCCCTCTGTACACAAATATATGATCCACGCTCGTATGTACACATTCATCCAGACGGCCAATCGCGTACAGACGAGAATCGCAAATTGTTGTTCATCTGACTGTTCCCCCCACCCCCTGGCACTCCGGAACGAAACAACGAGACTATGGTCGGGCCAATTAAGTTTCCATGACCACAATCACCTCGCGGGCTGCAATGCCATGCCTTCCTTGCTGTTGAGTATTATGCGAGCACGGGAAACTTGTTTCGTTTAAGTACACGCGTACATTTGGATCGTTGATAGTCGGATAGAGGGATAAATCGTCGAGTTAATCAGCTTTGCGAAAGGTTGGTACTTGGAGTGGTGACCGCTTAGACGTGCACAGACTGCTGCATCAACCAGTCAGCAAATAGCTGATTCTTAAGCCATGGTGCGAATACTTTTATTGAAAGTATTTTACATTTACTCTACGTTAACCCAAACAAAAACACGACGAAGTCGGAAATTGATCAGTCGATTTATACCGACACGGCTTTTCCATAGTTTCCCGTGCCCTTTAGCAATTCGATACAGCTTAAACGATTTTCTCACTGACTGCTCCCATTCTCCGTTCTTACCGACTGCGCTTGCATCCTTCCGAAGAATCAATATATTTTTTGACTTGTCACTTGTTCACTGCGATAATTCGTAACCTCCGTCACTACGATACCGTAAGCTGCAGCGTTTAGAGTTTAAAAACGGAAAAAATGTCCAAAAAATATTTTAGAACAGTTTTTGGCATTTTCCCAGTCTAATTTTGCACTTTCGGGAAAAGCTCAGGCATATTCGTAATCAGCAGAAAATTTCCGATCAAATAGACTCTTTTAAGAGTTTAAAAACGAAAAAAAATATTTTTCGACTTCCCCGGCCATCTTTCCGGAATCTCAAAAATCACGATATTTCAAAAGATCGTAGAGTGAGCTTCTTATATCCAATGGAGGTTCATTTGGGGAGTTTGGAAAAGCCTTTTGCCTGACTTGAATAATGGCGTTGGATTCGTATCGATATCTCATATAGTTTTCCCAGAAAGTCCACTTGAAAAATCGCAAAAAAAGAGGCAAAGGGGTATGTATGGAAAAAATTGCAAAAATCGATGGTCCAACTTTGAAATTCTGCCAAAAATAGAAAAATCATCGGATTTTAATTATTAAAAAAGCACTTTGAAGGGAAAACTATAACGAAGAGATTGAGCGCAAAGTGGAGTATCAAATCCCAAAGGAAAAAAAGTTATCAATGATTTAGTGAAAAAACGTATTTTGCCGAAAAATCGAAAATTTTTTTTGATTTTTAATATTTTTTTTATAGGTCCTTTACGATGTAATTTGATCCCCTGAACACAAATCTACCATTCATTTCCCCAAAAACCCAAAATTTCT
>JAPYZI010001792.1:0-28589 GCA_030523105.1 Ophioninae sp. A BG-2022a | reverse complement strand
GAAAAAAACGAATAACCTCGCGAAAAAGAAATCGTAAAAGAATTCAACGATCGGTGTTTCTAGGATGTACGAGCTTCGCTTTGTTTTCTTTTTTTTTTTTACGATTTGTTTTTTAACAGCCGTTTCGTCGTTTCGAAAATTGCCGGATTTTCCACGATTTTAGCAATTTTCTGAATCGCGCGCTCCGAAAAGTCGAAACTTCTTCGTTCAATGATGAGATCTTCGTAGATCTCATAATTGAGATCGCGCAATGAGTAATTCAAAGTCATAAGTCCTTCAGAAAGGAAATAACGCGACCTAACACGAAACAGTAACAAAAGTGAATAGAAATCGGCAGATTGTCGAATAAATTCAATAATTTGATATAAGTTATCCGAAGCCTATGTTATCCGAAGTGGTTCGATCTCTTAAGAGATATCAAAGAACTCCAAACGTGCCTGAATAAAAAGGTGAAAATTCGATGACTCCAAGTTCTCGAATAATCCCGGAAATTCGTTTCTTTTTTCTGACCGGACGAACTCTTGAACTGGCCAGAGTGCCACGAGAAAAAGAGCCGAGGTACGGTTGTTTCTACGCCCCCCCCCCCAGCCTCTTCAATGTGACTCCGGCGAACTCATTTCCTGAGGGTTATGTCGAGCAAGGTGCGATAATACTGATGGCACTCGAGGAAGTCGATCAGGATATCTTGGTAAAATTCGTTTCCCATAGTACATGAGAAAAAAGAAAGAGAGAGAGCAATTTCCAAATGAATTTTTTTTCTTCAAGGCCCAGTGCCTAATAAAGCCCACGTTTTAAATATCCAAAACTACAAAGTCAAACGGATCGAGCTCCGATCGTCGAGCGTCTAACTTTGAATAGCCGCAATTGCCAGAGCAACCGCTGCGCAGTGGCGAACCCAAACAAATTTGCAGTTGATAGAAGGCAATACAACAAACTTTCGAAAATAAATTTTTTTTTGTTTCAGTATTACTTAGTGAATCTTTATTCTAATTATATGTATTGGTTTATCAGCCCTATACGTGCTGTTATCAAAATTTCAGTTTAAAATTGAAGATTATATATTTTTTCAATTGTTTTTGTACGAAATTACAACGGGTATGGCCTAATTAATAAACAGTGATTTGAACAAGGCACACATAGGCGTTTCTTAAATTTCGACGACGAAATTTCGTTCATAAAAATATCCTATTTTTAAGCGCTCGCGTTATAATTCTGTATCAACTGAAATACTGAAATGAGAAATACTCGTTTGGTATTTTGTTGAAATTTGATACTTCACATCTGTGAGTATATACGTCGCGTACTTGGAGCAATTTTTTTCAAATTTATTGTAACTCTAATTTACGATAGCAACGCGAGAAAAAAATCAATAGGGAGAAAGAAAAAAGATAAAAGCGATGGTATTTCATCTCTAATACAGCCAGCTTCGAAGCAAATAGATCCAGGTCGACTCCATCACCGATCATTAAGAGTCTCTTGTTTCATCTCTGTTCCTCATAATTCTTGCCAATTTAATAACCCGATATTGTAATCGTCGTGATTGCGCCATTGAACAATGATTCACACGCTAGGGAAAAAAAAACGATCTTTTTTTTTTCGTGGGTGAAAACAAAAATTGTTGATAATGAAACGTAGGATGTTCGAGGACGTAGAAATTTTGATTGAACTCTGTGCTTTTACGATTAAACAACGAGGAAATCATTTCCAGGTGTAATCCTTTTGGATTTGGAATTTTTCATCGAAATTTAAGGGACACGTTATTATCTTTTTTTCATCGAAGGAAAACAGTTTTAAGGGATGAAGCTCACCCTCGTAATTTTGCACCCTCCAATCCCAGCTTCGGATTTGGGAATTACGCTATTTTTCAGTATTGGCTGGTAATCATTGATCCCGAATTGGTTTCGTTTGAATATCTTGATTGGATCTATGCGACACCGCAAAAGTGACGCGAAGGGTGGCCAACTTTAAGGGTGGCTTTCGCCAACTGTTTTTCCCCTGATGGAAAGGGGGAAAACGTTATTCTTCGAACCGAAGAATAACGTATCCAAAAACGAAAGGAGATTGGAGGACCGGAAACGGTTTTCTTGTGAGTTGAATTTAGGCTTTAATAATAATTAAGTATCATTAATTAATCTTTATTAAACAGTTTTGCCTCATCAAGTTAAGCGTAAAAAACGACAGAGATAATTGTACTGTTTTTGATAATGTTGTTCGAAATTGTTACTATCAGATATCATTTTTAGTCTGAGAAAATATTTTACTTATGCAAATACTATGCTTTTCCGGTTTGGTTTTTTAATTGAATATTACTAAAAAATCAACTTATCAATAACAACGAACTGAGCAATGAAAAATAACAGTATCGATTCGAAAGACCTACAAATATTTGCCGAACGAATTTTAACCCTAGAATGGTAACTTTATTTTTTTTCTACCTATTATGAGAAATCCTGAGGTGACAAATCCCCTAAATTTTGAAAAATTCATATCAGCGATAAAATTTCACGAATTTTCGTGAAATTTTAAAACTTGGGCTCGTACTTTTCATTTTTTAATGCATAATTACGTAGACCTATGGAGATTCCACAAGAGTTAGGATTGGTGATTAACCAATGAGGCAAAATGTTAAAAATACGAAAAGTTCGAAAAAGAAATTCACGCGTCACAAATTCGCGAAAAATTCGTTGAATTAATCAAACGAGTGAAAACGGACAGCAGGATCGTCTGTTTACTTTTACAATGCGTATAAGCGGATATCGCATCGTACGAAAAGTTACGACGTTGACGAGAGCTCTTCCAGGCAAATATTTGCCGTTGATACTGAGTAAAAATACGCGGAAAAAAGGGAACAGGGATTATTTGACATTTCGGGTGATTCGAAGACCGGATAAATTTATTATTTAACAGCGAAAAAAAAAAAAAAAATCGTAGCGAGGTCGAACGTAAAACACGTTGTTTATGGGATGTTTTACGTTTCTTGAACGTGAAACGACGTATAAACAACGCTTTCGGTATAAAAGCTGACAGAGAAAAAAAAAAAAACAAACAAAATCGATGCTGAGTCAAGGTTGATTTTTACGAGAGAATACGCGGGGTAATAAAAGCATTCGATCTTTGACTGCTGCTGAGGCGAGAACTTGAAACGAAAAAAAAAAAAAAAAAAAAAAAAAACCTTTAAAAAAGCAATTCTTTTTTTTTCTGGATATATATATATATGAAATTTCTTGAATAATCTTTTTATAACAAGGACCTATCTATTTCTGGCTTTGTCCGGAATCTATAAACTCGAAAGTGAAGAGGACCTTGTACAATATCCAGTTATAGCTTGACCATCCAATTCCATCCTAGACCACTTTGACCTTTGTAGTTGAAACAACGCTGATACGAGAAACCGAGGGAATAAGAGAAAGAGCGAGAGAGAGAGAGAGAGAGAGAGAGAAACGTGTTTCGTGATTTAGAACTAATGTCCCCTGACAGGTTTGCGCCAGCGGGAATGAGAAACGTCTCGAAATGACACGAACAAAGTATTTGAGAGAAAATCCTCGGAAAAATCTTGGTAATATTATAAAATCGTAATCCCGACGCGCAGATGTGTGCTTTCAGGCTGAATTCAAGCTGATAAAATCAGACTACGATTGTAAGATGTTTTATCCATTATTATTATAAATAATGATATCGTTATTGTTTTTTTTTCCATACATCCGATAACACGTGGATCAAACTAAACGAATTTAGTTACTGATTATTGTTAGTACTTCAGGCGTTGCAAATATCATTTTTTATTCAAAATTTGTAAGTGTTTCGGACTTAAGAAATGAATTTTAAGTAACAAATTTCGTATAGAACTATTAATAAAATTAAAAGTTTTCGACTAATCGGGAATTCCGTACGTACTTCTCTCGGAACTGCAATTAAGAACATAGATTTTTAATATTAAGCAAATCGAAGGAAAATTCTCAAAGTTATTTGTTACACCGTTTGAAAAAAAACAACAGTTTCGAGAAAAACGGGTTCAAAGTGTTCAGGTACTTTATAGCAACATCAGAGGTAGATTCACGTTAAACGCTTAAAGTTGGCGAAAAAAGATGGTCTCGCAACAAATCGTTTAGTAACTAATTCTTATAATAATAATAAAGTACCGTTTTAGCGAAAAAATCGATTTTAATTAATTCAATTTATTCATTCAATTTAAATAATAATAAATAATTATCAAATTATAATTATAATTAAATACACACACACACACACATATATATATATATATATATGTATATATATAATATAATAATTATAATTAAATAAACAATTTACTTAAATGAATAATTGATTAAATTATTTTTAATAAATTAAGTGTTTAATTTATCAAATTTATTAAACTATGTATCAAATAATTCTTCAATCCCTCGAACCAACCCACCCCGCTTTTGGATCGAAGTTTACCCACGAAAAAAGTCATCATACATTGTTTGTATTATTTTGGACCGGTTAAAAAAAAGGAGGAAAGAGCGTCCACGGAAAGTTGACTAGGCCCTTAAATAATGTGCGGCGCTTTAATTTTTTACTTCGACACACGTTTCGAGGGTTCGCCGAGTGCCGTATCAGACCGCGGAGTGTCGAGTGCGATAGAGCGAGAGAGATATGGAAGGAAGAGTGCACTCTTGAAATTGCTGTAAGCCGTCAACAGCAGCGTGCAGTTGAGGTGAGAGTGTAGAAGAGTTATAGCCAAGGGCGCAGGTTGGAGCGAACGACGAAAGGAAAAGAAGTTACATGCAAGTGTGCGTGCCTAGGTGCACTCGCGCAAGTGTGTTTGCCTGCGTATATGACAGGAAAAAATATATTCCCATAAGCATGAAGGTTTCCTATTTTTTAGCTGAAATTTAACAGTTCGGTGCAAACCGAAGGCTGATGAGTTCCGGTCAAAATACAGACGGAACTATTATGAAATGAGTCTTTTGAAGCCATCAGTATTTTTTTTTGCGTGTGTGTGTGTGTGTTTTTTTTTCAATTTCGAAATGTAATTGTTAGATATAACTAGCAAATGGCAAAATTGAACATTTCGTCAAGCCATATTTCTTGTTTTCTTAAGTTAAGTATTACTGAACTGGATTCCTGGTTTACGAGGTTTGTTCAAAAAATAAGGTGACATTTAAATTCATTTTTTTCTTTCATTATAATTTGTTTATTTATTTTTTTTTTTTGTTAAATTTTTATTCAGCAACATTTATTTTGTTCGCTTCAAGTTAAACCTCCTCAAATATAATACACGTGTGTAATCACATTTTTCAATTTTCGATACGTTTCTGATATGCGTCATTTTTTTGGTATGGCTTCGAAATTCCTCAGCCGTGCGATTTTTATTTCCTCAATTGTAGAAAATCTTCATCCTTTCCTGGCTCTTTTCAGTTTTCGGAATAGAAGAAAAAGTCGCATGGTGCCAAGCCTGATGAATAAGGTGGCTGAAGTATGATGGCGGTATTGTTTTTTTGCCAAAACAATAACGAACAAGCAACGATAACCAGGTGAAAAATCGTTTTCGACATCAAAAAATTGCCAAGCAAGCCAAAACACGTCTAACCTCGATATCTATCAACAACAAACGAGAAACATGGAAAACGATTGATAATTTTAAGAAACGTTGGTGCGTACCAACAAAAAATAAAATCGAGAATCGAAAGCACGTGTTCTGAAAAATTTGAAAAGTCACCTTACTTTTTGAACGACCGTTGTATACGCTCGATCGAAGGAAAATCGTAGCCATACACAAGTACAATGAATAGATATACCTGTGACTGTGTGCAGATAGTGAAAACTTGCTCCATTTCGCGTGCATTATTGAATAAAGTACCGAATCGTTCAATGAACCGTAAAACGCGATATCAAAGTTTGGACGTCCAACGTCGCACTATCCGATAAGAAGAGTTCTGACCCTGGCGATCCAGTCAGTCGTAATGATTGAACCACTGCGATGATACAGATTGACACAATTTTTTTTTTTTTAATTATTATTCAACTTTTATGGAACGTTGATAAAAGAATAATCAATCGGCTGGAGAAGTATCGTTGAAGTTTCGAGTGTTCTTAAATTGGTCGCGTATCGTTGAAAGTTCAGGTAGACATAATGTAGAGTGAGGAACTCATCGTGTTGCGTTAATACAAATAGGGTAAGTCAAGTATGAGAGCGGTTGATATTGCTCCAGCGGAACGTGGCATTCTCATGGAGCTTTCCCAAAGGAAAGCTTGCCGCTGAAATAGCTTTGATGTACTAACGTGAAAGCCCTCTGTATCATTTCCTCTGAAATCCTCCTTCCTCCTACGGTTATTAAAACTCAATTTAATTACCTGGACTTTCAGTCCAATCCCAGGAATAATATTTCGAGCTCTTTACTGCGCGGCTATAGTAAAATCCAGCCGATCTTTTTCATCTCCGATATTAAACGATCGATTGCCAATTATCAGGAGAAATTGAAGCTCAAAGTTTCAGGGGTAAAATACTTGTACAGCGTGTATTTCCAATCGAAAAGTGGAGCTACGTTAATGTTGGTGAAAGAGAACAAACGTGGCAACGTCTCCGTTTATGTTATGGCTGATGTTTGTGTCGTTTAGTTTATAATTTTTTAAATATTCAGTCATTTTTATTTTCTCCAGCTTCTATTAGGTATGCAAAGTGTAAATAATTTACTGTTGATTACTAAATTTAAACTGAACAATTAACTAAATTAACTGTTAAATTAAGTTAATTTACTGTTGATTACTAAATTAACACTGAAAAATTAACTAAACTAACTGTTAAATTAATTTAATTTACTTTTGTAATATAATTTACTGTTAAATTAAATTAATTTACTGTTGATTACTAAATTAACACTGATCAATTATCTAAATCAACTGTTAAATTCATTTAATTTACTTTTGTAATATAATTTACTGTTAAATTAAATTAATTTACTGTTGATTACTAAATTAACACTGAACAATTAATCACTGAATTAACACTAACGACTGATCCCTTTTCTGGGGCCAAAAGCTTCATTATCACTATCGAATCGAAATTAATGTCTCTAATTAAAAAAAAAATATATTTATACGCATATATAAAAATATCTGACTCCTCCAAAGACGGCAAGTAGTGAATGAATTTGAGAAAAATGTCACCAGCAGCTCAACTGTCCCCTTTATCTCGTCTTTTTATTCAGTGTTGCCTATTTCCAAAAAAAAAAACATCGAGCATCTATGAAACCTGAATAAGATGTAATTTGATCCCAAAGGCATTGTGAAGATGACCCGAATGAGGTACGTAGTCAGAAAGGCGAACTAGACAATGAAGCAAAGCTCATTCTCGTCTTTGCCTAAACGGGAACAAAAGCTCAATAATTCTTTGAAAAATACTTTTTTCTTTACCCAATGATGAACCATACGAGAATGATCGGTAATTCACTTGTTCCAAAGATGAAAACAAAACCCCTTTTGTTCCATACTACACGTATTTACCAAATAATTTGAAAAAGTGATTCGTGCAATGATCGAATAATCGTTTTGTTCGTTTATTCGGAAAACGTCAAATTCTCTCGATACGTCGTTGATGACACTCCGTTTGAAAAGTGTTCAAAGTAGTGTGATTGAAGCATGGAGGAGTTGGAAGGAAGCCCCCGGAGAACGCGTTTAGAATCGTGACCCAGTGACGATTGGAAGGCGTCCGACAATACCCTGGGGATATCTACTGGTCCATGAAAGCAGGCATCAGCTTGTACGAGATGTGCCTAAGAAGCTGAGTGGTAGTGGCCCTATTGGAGTTAGACAAAATTGTAACTCCGCTCGTCTACTGTTCTCTCGTGTCTTAAGTGTGTACGTGGATATAAAAGGACTGTCATATACCGTGACTTAAGGGAGACAAAAGTTGGTAGGGTCAGTTCTCTCACCGACGATCTGGAAGACTTCTTACCCTCTATTCTCTCGCAACGCCTACAGTCTTTTACACGTATACGCGAATCCACGTTACGCAGATAGAGCCACAAAGAAAAGAGACTTTTATTGTTCCACTGTGTACGGGCGTGTACTGGAGAACGCGTGTTCGAAGCCAGTTCGTACGAGTAACGTCAAAAACAAGAGTTTATACGAAATTATCACAAACGTTTGAGTCTTTATTCGAAAAAAAATTATATTTTAGCAAATATTCGATATCAAATGGAAATCCAATATGGCAGGTTATGTTTGATTTTAAGATTGTAAAAAAATGTCAATATTATAGGATGCTTCATGGTGTTGAAAAAGAATTAATTTTATTTGGACATTTTTCAATCTTGCGATTTTAAGCTTTAAAATCCTTTTTTTTTTTAATCTCCGGTACAATGATTTTTCACGGTTATTCGGAAAAATTATATTTTAGCAAATATTCGAAATCAAATGGAAATCCAATATGGCAGGTTATGTTTGATTTTGAGATTGTAAAAAAATGTCAATTATTATAGGATGCCTCATGGTGTTGAAAAAAATAAATTTTATCTGGAGATTTTTCGATCTTGCGATTTCAAGCTTTGAAAGTCAGAAAACTGGCGAGTGAATTCTCGATTTTTAATAATTTGAATTATTTCTTAATAATTTAAAATTATTCAAATTGAATATTTAATAATTTTTATAATTTTAATATAATTTTAAATTAAGATTTTTTAATATTTAAATTTAATAATTTTAATAATTTTTATAATTTTAAAATAATTTTAAATTAAGATTTTTTAATATTTAAATTTAATAATTTTTATAATTTCAAATTATTCAATTTACAAAAAAGAAAAATAGAAACACCTGTATTGATGCCAAATGCATGAAAGGCAGACTCGCTTCTTATCCGGCGTATGAATAATGGAACGAAAAGATGAAACAGAAATTCGAGTGAACGTGTATATAAATATTAACCTAGTAAATAAAATTGGCTATATATATAATTTTATTTATTCGTCGAGCTTACGTAACCTGTACTCTTATAATACGAATGCTGATTAAATTTAGAACTTATTCATTTTGGATAATCGTGATACATACGTCAGGTTTCGACGAGTGGTTATTAATAACAAATAATTACAAAAATAAACGCTTCAATTAATTGCGTAACGTTCTTTGAATAATTACCAAATCCTCACTACTGAATCCAACAAATTGCATTTCTTTCGATCACCGGGTTTGTATCAATGGTTAATCTGACTAATAAATAATAATGACTTTCATACCGTTTCAAATAATTTTATTCAAAAAAATAATTCAAAAAAATAATACAAAAAAATAATCGTACAACAAAATACATTCAATATTCGAATCAAACAAATAATTAAAAAAAATAACACAAAAAAATAATCGTACAACAAAATACACCCAATATTCGATAAAAAAAAGATCATTTTAAAAAATAATACAAAAAAAAAAAACAATTGTACACCAAAATACATCCAATATTCGACATGGTTTGTAAGAATAAAAAAAAAAAAAACATTGCTTACCACTTTTCGATTGAAACTTCGGAGTGCCCTCGCTCATGATGACTCCAGTAGTTGAAACTTTCTTCACGTATCTTATCTGATCGTTTTTATTACTTCAATTACTCTTCGGAAAAGTGTCCGTGTTCTTATCTAGATTTGTTCCTCTCGAATCACCGATTTATTAACGAGTCTATCGTGTTTCCTATTATCAATCCACGATCAATTTAAAAAATTGATATTACCGCGAGAAAATTGTTTACCCTTACTGCTCGCGGAAATTGATCCAGTGTTTCATACATACATAATTGTTCACACACAGGGCGTAACGATTGCCCTTCTTAATATTTCATCACTTAAAACGAATTTTCTGCATATCTCACAAATCGCAGCCCTCATTACAGTCCCGAGCACTTTCGAACCACCGTAGCGATTTATCTAATTATTATTATTATTAATTATTATTATTATTATTATTATTATTAAAGATAAAATTAATATCGATTTACGACAGCTACGTAAATATTTCCATCTGAATCATCCAATGTATCGAAACCTAAAACTTCAAACGTTATTCTAAAGGTCCACTTGCGAATTTTCTTGGAAAGAACGGAGCAAAAATCGCGGCAGCATCCCTGCTGTGTCATCGGCGTGTTTGCTGGCTCCGTGGACGACGTGGTCGATAACGCGCGGGTACGTCGGCCAGTGTCGGCCAATAAGGCTGCGAGAAATAATAATTTGAAAAAAAAAACAAAAAAAAACAAAACAAAAAAAATTATTAAACAAAAACATTCGTAGGAGACAAATTAAAAATGACGCGGTAAGGAGAAATGAATATCGATATAAATCAGGGGAAAAATAAATGTCGTCGATGCGTGTGAGGAAACACGGAACGACCTATACTGAATGGGTTCTCGCAGTCTTATTAGCCACGCGCACCACGTTTCCAGTAAACACCCTTGACACTCACGGTGTGCTCTATATATAGATATATATATAAACGGTACAGTAGTAGTATCAGCACACGACACGCGATCTTCGAATCTTTTACTTTTTCAGTATTCCTCGTCCTCTTCCGTTTCCTTTCGTTCTTTTCAACCCACCTTTCCCCCTCTCTCTCTTTCTTTATCACTTATATTTTTGATTTGGCAAGTTAAATCTGAAAAACGCAAATTTTCGTAACGTAGACATTTTCGTAGAAATCTATAACAGCTTTTTTGATCGATATTCGATGTTTTGCAAAATACGATCGAGAAACTGCAAAATTTAGAACGTGAGAAAAAAAAAATAGACGGACAGACAGAGAGGGAGAGAGACAGAGAGAAAAACCGAGCGAAACGGAAGTCGAAAGAAAAAAACGAAAAATCAAAGCAAAAAAAAAAAAACCGAGCACATCGAAATCTCGAAAGTCTTTTGACTATTTTGATTTCAAGATACACACTTTGTTTTGTAATCTTTTATTTTTTAACGTACGCGATTGCCGAACGAACGATGTTCTTACTTATTTTCCTATTTTTCTTTTTTTTTTTTTTTTTGGTTTCTATTTTTTCTCGTCCCGATCAACGGACCACCGATTATAATTATTTTCGTAAACTTATTATTAATACAGTTATTACAAGTTTTATCGCTTGAGTCGTGCGAATTATGCAGGGATGTTTATAAGGTGTACTGATAACGCTGCTTTTTTGCCTCCGATGGTCCTCCTCTCGACGCACAGATTGCGTTCGGCGTCCCACGACCCGTAACGTTCCCGGGCATAGTGAGCTGCCCGCTCGCTTTTCCACCCTTATCCCGCGCTTGCGCCGTTTTCCCGGGACACAAGCGCTCCCATCTCTCTCTCTCTCTCTCTCTCTCTCTCTCTCTCTCTCTCTCTTTCCCTCACCCTTTCGTCCTCTATCTCTCGCGAGAGGTGCTTTCGACCGGTCCAGGGAAGGAGGCTGAATACTACGGTGCTGCTGGCTGGTACTCCTGGTTTCGTATCATATATATATATATGGCTCTTTCTAAACGTATATACGTGTATGTATCATCGATGCTTACGGTTGTGTCACTGTTTCTAGTCGGCGTAATAATGTCGACTCCACCTCCTTTTTCATTCCGCATGGATATGAGACGTTCCGCGCCAAGTGGGACGAGTTTTTCATACGCTGTACAATTTTTTTTTCGACAAAGCGATTCGACTTTTTTTTTTTGGGAATAGTCCCTTTCTATTAGCCAGTTTACACTCCGCGTGGACGTTCCCGTTGGCTTTGGAAGGGAGTATTGATCGAGTTGTTTTTTATTTTGTTTATAACTTTGGAATAATCAATATTCGGGATTTTACGAAAGGCAAAATCTGTATCTGCGCAAGAGTGGATTTTTTGGAATTCGATGAATATTTGGGTTTGTTTGGGTTTGATTGGATTTTTTTTGGGTTTGGTTTGGTAACTGACGTCAGAATCGTGCCAATTTTTTTGTATTTGGGTTTGTTTGTTTGGTTTACAGATTTTTGGAGGGAGTTGTACTTAGGAATAATTGCACGAAATTTTCTGTAGGTGATAAACACGGGTAATGAAAGTTCGAAAGAAAAATCATAGTTGTTTTTTTTTTTTTTTTGAATCCACAAAAGTGGATTGAGATTTTTGATGGAAAATTATGAATGAGCTTTAAGAGGGTAAACTCGGTATTAGAGTTTTGTTACTTTTAATCGGGGATTTCGTTATTTTTGGTATTAGAAGTATGAAAAATTGTACTCAGCGTGTCGGATGTAAATTTGAAACGAGGTGTGCAAGTTGTTGAAGAAAAAAAAAAATATTCGGTGAGCAGCTGAAAAGCGTTGAACAATATTTACGTAACCCATCGGACAAAGTCGTGGTCGAAAGCTCGTGGAGATACAAACAACGAAACTTTTAATGAGAGAAAGAGACGGAACGCTTAGTAAATGGGGCGAAACGACGAGTGACGAACGTGGCGATTAACTTTCGTCACTCGCATCTCCATTACTAATGGAAATAGTGAGAAAAAAAAACGAACGAGACCTTCCTTGATTGCCAATTTAAGAAAGGACACCTTTTATTCGAAACTTGTTTCCGTCGAGTGCTTTCTTTCGTCGCAATTGTTTTTTGAAAAATTAAATAGCGAGAAAGCGCAGAGATGTTTTTTTGTTTTTTTTTGTTTTTTTTTTATTAGAATTAAAATTCATTGATAAAGCTACGAACGCATTTTTTGTTTTAATGGGGGATATGACAGGAAGTCCTTGGAAGTCCTTGTGGCGGAAAAATAAAAGTGCGGCTTCACCGAATCGTTGGAAATCAAAATTGATTACGGGAATACGAAAAAATTTGAAAAACGTAACAGCAACGTAAAAATATATGTAACGTTCGATTATTGCATCGTAAATTTTTGTTTTTTTTTTAATTTTGTTTTTTTTTTTATTGCAAATTTAAAGAAAACTCGGTTTAAGAATCCCTATTTTTTTTTTTTAACACGTGTATATTTGTCCAAGAGTCCGGTAAACCGTGTATCTAAAAAAAAAAAATGTGTTTATTATCGAGTCCTCTCATGAATAAAAGTCGTCGTCGTTAGATGCGATTGAGTGCTAAAGTATCTAAACATTGAAATCCCTTATCCCAACAATAAAATAGCAACGAAAATCTAAATCCGTTTCGCTATAAAAAAAAAAAGAAACCTAACCGTTTACAGTAACTAAATCCTGCCTCAGATTTTCAGAATTAACGATATCGTCACGTCCTTATGAATTGTCTAGGCTTACATGGTACTTTTTTTTTATAAGCACCGGAAATCCCTGTGGACGGACCATTAAAGTTGATTACAAATGGAGAGGTTTAGTCCCGAGTTTGCCGAATAGAATGTTCTCCACGAAATAAAAGTAGCTTAGAGTGTATATCGTAGCCGGGAGATGTTCCCTTTGGGAAATCCGGACTGGCTATGATTCCGAACACGGTGACTATAAAAAAAAAAAAAACTATAGAGTGATGATTATTACGACTGTCATTTCAACGTTTTCTCCAATTTCGAAATTTCATTAATCCTGAACCGTCACCTTTTCAAAAAAGCAAAAAAAAAAAACAAGCAAAAAATATGCGTGGTAACGCGCACGAGTGTTTGCGTGAGCTAGGACCCGAAAGGTCACCACGCTTTAGGTCCTTTTGGGAAAGGGCAATGGAAATAGACATTTTGCAAAGTGGCAAATCAGAAGGGAAGTCCCAGGACAAAAAGCAAGTGAATAAGGGAAAAGCGAATACGAGAAATCATTACGTATATTCATCACATCATATTTATATACATATAAATATATAAAAAATTATTATACGAGATATATATATATATATATATATATCTGTTTATCGAACCTGCACAGAAAAATGCACGGGATAGTAGAAGTAGGTCAATGGGCGATCGTACCTCGCCCTACACGCTTTCACAGCTCCCCTTTCTCCCTCTCTTTTCCTGACTCGCTCGTGCACTCGAAAAGCTTCAGAGGTCTCTTCATGGTTCGCACACTATCCTCGGCGTGTACGGTTCTCTCTCGTGTACGCCGCGCCCCACACAAGAGATCGGCTTCTGTCCCGGCACACGACGCTTGCGTAACGTAACCGTTCCCGGGTTTTACGTCACGGGGTGGTTCCGTGACGTCACAGTGTGGGAGTGAAACGAGAAGAGAGGAAGGACCAGAGGGGAAGGGTTTGGTGTCAGGGGAGGGAAGAGGGAGAGAGAGAGAGAGGGAGAGGGAGGAAGAGAGAGGGGAAGGAGGAAAAAGGAGCCCTCATCATCCAGCCTCCCTTAGACAGAGCTCTGCCCCGGAATTTATCCCTTAGTGAAGCTGGCAGCTACACACCAACACTCGGACGTAACACACGTATAAGTGTGAACGGATATGAACCTCAGCTAAGAACCCCTCGAAGCTCCGTCCCAACCTACTCTCCTTCTTCCCTGCTCCCCATCCAGGTCATTACACACAGGCATTCACGTGCGGTTGGCACACACGCGTACACTTGCCCCAACACCTTTATACGCGTATATGTGATCTCACATTCCCATGGTACTGATTATTATCAATGATTACGTATTTCTATGGATCGCACGTGTACACGCGGTAAAACAGGTAGTAACGACACGTAAAGCTGACAGGTTTGCGACCAAGATAGAGTCTTCCTACGGTAGGTTGAACGTTTCGATCCGTGTTTACCTCGGATGTACTCGGGTGAACGCCCCAATTTGTATTCAACCAAGTACCGCGTAGCTACCCCTTCATCAATGATTCCCGATTGATCGCGATTCGTTTGAGCAGATTCGCTGATTTTTTTGGAACTGTAGATCGTAGGGATTCATCGACGTGTACAGCTGTAGCGATGAGGTTTGACGTACTTTTCAAAAGACAGTTTCGTACGTGTCCAGATAGTTTGAAACTTTTCGTTGTTCCATTTTTGTTTTTGTTGGTTGAAATTTTGCGCGTATCGTGAATACTTTGTTCGATACATTTTTTGTTTCGTTTAATTCTCAATCTCGTAAAGTTTCAAACGTTGTCATTGAATCAAAAGTCTGACGAAATTTTTGGCATTAATATTCGTTCACGTTGGTGCTAATGTAGTACGGATTTATGAACCGATACACCGGTTGATGATTGGGACTAGGCTTTGATTGTCGTTTAAGTTTAACAGCGATGAAACGTAACTGACAGTTAGAGCGGTGACTGCTCAGCTCGTATCGTTGGCAAATCCGGTATAGTGTAGCTTAAGTCAGCTAAAGCCGCAGCAGGGACGGTTAGGTTCGAAAAAAAAGTGGCTGAAGCAGAAAAGTGGAGAACAAACTGGAAAAAGAGACGAAAAAATAGGAAAGAAAGGAGAAGATGTAAAAATCGGCAAGGCTGTACACGGAATATAGAGATGGTTATGGACAACGATAAGAAACCGAAGTAGATTTGCTTCGAGCCTGGATCGCAAGAAATGTTCATTTCAGGTGTTCCATGTTTGCGTCAACTGGGTGTATCGAGCAGGTGCGTCGCACGTTCCGAACCCTTTGAGGCATCTAGGTACTATGTAAACCCTGTTCTGCCCTGTCATTTGCGTCTCTGACTCGTTACACATGCCTGGTGAGATGTCGATACATGTATGCGTATATGGGTACATCTTGCTGCATCACCAGGCTATTTACCAAACACGTGTACCATGTGGACGGTTGTACTGAACACGTAGATTGTTATATGCGCATTCGAACGAAATTACGTAAAGCGCACTATTTATTTTGCGTACAGTAGTTTGGGCTTTGTTCTTTTTATTACGATTCGATTTAAAAACAAATATTTAGGAACCCCTAATTTAAAAAGAAATATTTAGGAACCCCTAAAAAGGATTATTTATAGTTGGGAGGTAATACCAAGTGAATATTGAATTTTAGGGAATATTGGATTTTTCGATGTTTTAGGTAATATTGAATTTTAGGGAATATTGAATTTCTCGATGTTTGAGGTCATACCAAGTGAATATTGAATTTGTCGATGTTTTAGGTAATATTGAATTTTAGGGAATATTGGATTTTTCGATGTTTTAGGTAATATTGAATTTTAGGGAATATTGAATTTCTCGATGTTTGAGGTAATACCAAGTGAATATTGAATTTATCGATGTTTTAGGTAATATTGAATTTTAGGGAATATTGAATTTTTCGATGTTTTAGGTCATACCAAGTGAATATTGAATTTTTCGATGTTTTAGGTCATACCAAGTGAATATTGAATTTTTCGATGTTTTAGGTAATACCAAGTGAATATTGAATTTTTTGATGTTTTTTTTTACAATATCGAACCTCAAACCAATTGGAATCTAAAACCCACTTTCCGCAAGTATTTTTATCCATGAAAAATTGGATAAAACCGCTGGATAAAACCATTAGTTTTATAGCTTACCATCAATCATTTTCCTCTCTTTTTTTTTAGGCTTGCAAAAATATCAACGAAAAAAAAAGCAGTAGAAGAAACAGTACAGACGAGATTATTTAACGATACACAGGATTCAATACTATACTGATAAAATCAGAAAAAAAGGCCTAGAAAAAAAAAACGACCGAACCTGTCTCCAGATCTATCTATCTATCGTTTGCACTCTCGACCTCAAACCTCTGCTATTATCGCGGAATGGACTCTTGCAAGGTGGCACTGACGTGTACGTTTTACGAAAGGGCTGTATCGAATTGTTGCAATGGTCCCTCTCCTCAACTATTCTCAGTATAGACCCACTTCTAGCTCACAGAAATCGAGGTTGACCTACTGTCGTTCCAGAGGGAAAGGGAGAGAGAGGGAGATTCGGAGAGTGAAGGGAAGGGGGGGGGGGGGGGCGACACTGAAAACCCCACTGGAAACCTATCAGGGACATACCTAAAATTTGGATACAAAAAGGGGTTTATACGAAACAATATATTTTAATTGTTCAGTTATTTTGATCTCGATTATCAATTTTGTATTCGTATTCCAAAGCTCTTTTTCAAAATAAAGCTGAAGGGTCGACCTAACATGCATTGATTTAATTGAAAACCAATTTTCTGCGGGTGTTAATTTTTGAAAAAAATCTGCAATTCGAAAAAAAACTATTTTATGACACCGCAATTATCGTAGCTCGCGAAAATTGTTTGCCAAAGGATTTTAAAAAGAGAAGCTACAAAAATGATTTCGCAAAAAAAAAAAAATCATTTCTTTGTCATTTCGATACGACCATTTTTCCATACGGATAATCCGCTTCGAAAACAGTCGAAAAAAAATGTAAGAAATTTTCAGTTCCTCTAATTGTTCGGGCTAGTGTATTTTCCCATAGTTGCAAATTTAAAGAAAACTTGGTTTAAGAATTCCTATTTTTTTTTTAACACGTGTATATTTGCACAAGATTCCAGTAAAGTGTGTATCTAAAAAAAAATGTGTTTATTATCGATTATTTTTATCTGAATTATCAATTTTTCCATTTGAATTCTAAAGCTCTTTTTCACTTGGGTTTTTATAACGTGAATCGCGATTAATGTACTTTGTAACGTATTTCAATGAAAACATACATTTCTGTAATACGATTACCGTTGCAACGTTATAAACGCTGGTATTATCTCGCGCTTTAATTCTCTCTCATCGAATCATTTCCACTGATAAATACTGTATTTCGATAGAGTTTTAAAAGTATTCACGAAGCATTCTCGAACGCTTAACGATGAATCGTCAGGTCGGATTTCTCGAGTTTCTTAATCCGATATTACGCCCAGCGTCAACGTTGGATTTGTTGGGTTTATTTAAATTTTATATCGCGCGAAAGATAAAATGGACTTAATAAGTAAAAAATGATATATCATGGTAGGCGTTTCAACAAAACGTACGAAAATTATTTCTGTAAAACAAAAAACTTAGGAGTTGACTCAATAACTCAGTTGTACTTGTGAAGATTCATCCATAATCGTTGTCTTGGTTTATCAGCACAATACGTGTTATCAAAATTTCAGTTTAAAACTAAAGATTACATATTTAAACATTTTTTTTTGAACATGGCCCAACAGCTGCCAAACACAAAACTTGAACGAAAATAAAAACATAAGAGAGAAATTTTAGTTTCAAATTAATCCTGAAAATTTCAGGTTCAGGGTTAAATTCGAATAATCGAGTGGCTTTCATTATTTTCTTTCCGATCGAAGATTCTAGGTTAGGTAGAATAATTTCGTTATTTATTTCTAAAACTTCCTGTCACTAATTTTAGTGTAACCGAAAGTGAAGAAAAATTGTAAAATTTTGTTTTCTCGCGTTATGAGGAAAATCGTGTCATCGTGTATATGAGTATTTGGGTAGAAAAGAGAGTCAGAGACAGGATCATCTTTCGAACAGCGAGTTTACAGGGAACGATGTTTGAAAATTAATGCCAGCGAGAAAGCGTCTCTCGGCGGGTGTACAGAGCAGTTCATTTTACCGAGTCAAGGCAGAGCTCGCAAGTTGAGAAGACGAAAATCCAAACCTCACGCCAACATCGTGGAAAACTTGTTCAACCCGGATCTTCTTGGCATCTGGGCACGTGGAAAGCTTTTGTGGAACTTCCATCAAGGTATATGAGCAGCTTATCTATATCGCGTCGTATAACTAACTTCTTTGTACAGGTCGATCCGTATAGGGTGTAGTAAAAAGAAACCCATTATTTCCTGGATCCAACCAATCACAAACTGAGTCAACCAATCAGCAAACAGTCGCAAAAGTTTCTTCCGTACGAAATATCATCTATGTAACGCCATCTAGTATAACCCGATCGGACTTATACAGCGCTAGGTACAGATACCTAAAAGCCATCTGTTGGAAAAGTAATGGATTATTTTTTACTACACCTAGTATTTTAATTACGCGGTAAACTTTGGATGTTTAATATTTGCTTTCTATTTCGAAATTTAGTAACATTCCGTAATATTTTTCGGATCGTCGGAGTGTAAGATTCCATGCCCTTTGGACCAACGGAGAATAGAATAGGTGGGTTTAATCCTACGGAGTAAAAAATCGCAAAAATGACTGAACATTGGGAACTTCTGCGCTTCGTGATTCAAATGTTTCAAAAAAATGTCCAGGCAGTCAGTAAGAAGCTAGTCACTGTAAACGACACATTCGTTATTAAACTATCAAAAAGTATCGCGAAAACAATAAAAATTGCGTTGAAAATGTAACCTTTTGGGAAAAGGTAAATTCTTTCCTAGTTGCTGGTACTTCCAAGAGAGAAAACTCTGCCTATCGCAGAGGATGGAAATCGGTGTGCTGGTCTAGCGGTCAGCACGAATTGCCATGCAAACCAGAACATTGGGTGTTCGGAAATTCAGTTTCCCGTTTCGTAGTTTCGTTGCGATTTGGGTATTCGAAGTTGGTGTCTCGTTGGACGAAATGGAGATAGTTCTAAGATTGGGAAGGCAAACTTTCGATTGGCTGTATTAGTATAGGTTGTTTTTTTCAGTTTCCCCTATGGCCGTGTCAGATACGTCACGTATGGGGCTTTTGCGACCAAGGGTAGATATCGTGTGCTAAAAACTTTGTTGCGTCCTGGTAGTTACCGATGTTGTTCAGGTATAGTTGTTGGACTGGGGATGGCTCGTGGTGGCTCGTTGACGCTGAACGATGAATTGCGAAGACTTTTGTCAATCATAGCGAATATCCAGGTCTAAAATACTTGTGAACTCGAAAAAAGTGTTTTATCAAAGTTGAGCAACAATATTCAAGTCGTTTATTTTTGCTTCGAGACCAACCTGATTCCCTTTTCCCTGAGGATTGATTTTTAACGACTGCCAGAACAGGCCGTGCCATACACGATTTGCCAGGCCAATCGTTATCTACGGTTTTCACAATCGATCGTTGTAAAACGATCGTTTCTAACGATATCGATTCGATATTATCGCTTGTCAAATCATTCTGAATTTTGAAGCTTAACATCTGAGATCACCGAACGTTCTAAGTTAGCCCTAAATTCGTATACATTCAGACTTAACCCTCTGTAAAACAATAAAAACAATTTTTCAAATAATTCATCAAAATGATTATCGAAAAAAAATAAAAATACACTTTTTCTTGGAAAAATTACGATTTTATTTATTTGAAAAACGCAGACAAATTATACATTGGTTAGTTACAGGAATGTCACACAGAGGGTTAAATAAAAATATTAAAAAAAAACCATTTCTCAGCATTTATAAAGCTAAGAACGTTTTCGGTCTCCCTTCCTCGTTCTTTTTACAGTACGCACCTATGCTTGCGTAATTAGCATTCTGTAATACGTATAAAAAATTGTAGGTAACGAATAAATTTCCTTATCTCGTTCAGTCAATTTTTCAAAACGTTTGTTTTTTTTGCATCGCTCTGTAGAATAATAATCCGCATTTGCTCGTGGTGGGAAGTCTCGCCAAATCGCGACGCCTCGGTGTCGTCAACGAGACGGGATTGCTCCCGGCCCCGCGCAAACTCCTGCCACGCTCCCGTATAAAATATATGTATTTCCTCGGGTGGGAGAAATTCGCGAAAGAACTGAGCCGAAAGGGTGGCATCAGCGTACGCGCCGGAGGACTTTTCGCAAAGAAAAATCGTTTACGGTTCTCGCGTGTCGATAAATGTTATATATATTTATAGGGAAGGGCAGAGGGAGGGGGGAAGAGAGAAAGAGAGGAGGTTGAAAGGAAAAAAGCTGGAGGGGGGGGGGGGAGAAAGAGAGAAAAACGTTCTCTTTTCCATTGAACTCGAATAACAAAGAAATAGTCAGATTCTCCAGTCGTCTACCGCTGAGGTAAGTAGTTCCTATCTTTACTCCCCTCGCTCGTTTGCTGTCTCGCGATATCTCAATATCGTCCGTCGTAGGTGGGATCGAATACACGTGTTTATTCCGTAAAGTTGCATCTCTTCGAGTACCACATATTCGAATAAAAGGTACAGCGGATTTCAATAGGAGAAACTCGAAGTTTAAAAAAAAAAAAAAAAAAGGGATTTTTCTTCGTCTCGATTTCACGAAAAGAAACTAAGAGGTTTTTTTGATCCTTCAAGTTTTTGGATCAGTGTGTATACGAAGATATTTTTTGTTCGCGATTCGGTGACTGGTACAGCGATAATTTGTTTAAATATATTATTGAAATTGAAACGAACGTTCCGGTGAGATAAGAAAAAACAACATTTAGTGATTCTATATTGTTAAGGTCTATATTTTGAAGGTTTAATTCTTGTTTAAGTTTATATTGTGTTTATATTTATTAAAATTGAAAATTTGAGCAAATTTTTGGCTGCAATGTTCCAATGGTATTGGGGATTTCTTCCAGGCGTAAAATTTCGTACGTGAGAGATGGCCGAACGAGGGACGATAAATTAGGACATTTTTTCAAAGTGGAAAAGTAAAGGCTGGACGTTGGGAAACTTGTTTAACGAGCTTGGAGATTTTAAGTGGACGGGAGACTGGGAGGAATACAGAGATGATCCGGAGGAAGAAATAGAATGGGATAGAGAGAGAGAGAGAGAAAGAGAGAGAGAGAGAAAAGCCAGATGAGCCTGCGAGTCGTATCGACAGGAATGAAGCGATGAGCTGGATAAGAGCAAAAGTGCTTCGGTAAGTTTCGCACGGTTTGAAGGTATAAAAAAAAAAGAGGATCGAGGGGGAGGAAAAGTACGAGGGTAGAAAGAGGAAGAATGTGGCGAAGAGGCACATGGGGGGCAAAATGAGGAATCCCTGAGGGCTTCTAGTCTGGTCAAATCAGATGTACTCTTCCGCCCGTTCCTTCGTGACTCTCTGCTTTGCCCCTTCCCTCTGGCCCTTCATCAGAAGAGGAATATAACGAGTTTTAAGTTTGTATGAAGGTAAGGAAGACCCGGAGGGAAGAAGGGGAAGAGAGAGAAAGAGAAAGAGATATATCGGGAGAGAAAGAGAGAAAGATTCAGAGAGGGAGAGATGCAAGATGAGCTTTCAGTCGGCTCTTTGGATGAACCAGGTTGAAGCGGTGGGCTGCATAAAACAGCAATGGCCGAGCCAACTTCCAGCTCGATGAAAGGGAAGAAGACGAACGCCCCGATGAGAGTGACGAAGGAGAAAATAGGAGAAAGAGGCAAAGAAAAGAAGGAAAAAGACGAAAGAGGCGGAGGAGGAAGAAGAAGAAAGGGAGCCTCTCTCGCAGCTTCACCGATTGTCAGATAGTCTTCTATCCTTCCTTCACGAATCTCTTCCGGAAGAACTTTTCTCCTCGTCCTCTCTCTCTCTCTCTCTCTTCCCCTCTTTCCCTCAAAACCTCTCCCTCATCCTCCCTCTTTCTCTCTTCCTCTTCCTCTCCCTCTTCCTCTCCCTCCCTCTTTCTGTCGATGTGGCTTGTGCGCGCGCTATGACGCTTAGGATCGATACAGCGGATTCTGCGTCTCGGTTCTCGCTTTTCCGTCGATCCTCCGTTTATGTACACGGATAGCTATTTTCTCTACACTCGCGCAAACACGTTTTATCTCTCGACTAAGAAAAGGGCGTACTCTCTTGTGACTCCGGCCCCGAAACCATTGGTAAAACACCCTTTCGTTAAAAATGTACTCTCTTAACGATATTCATGTATCAAATACATGGATGAATACCGTCCTACTTCGAGCCTATCTCTATACGTCATTTACGCGATGCCTTTTTTTTTTAAATTATTAAATAATGCGCTTAATCTTTGCGACCCGGTATATCGTCGGTGAAAGAAGTCTATCGCGAAAATTCCGGAACAAAAGAAAGATTTTTTTTTTTTCAAGCTTAACCTTTATCCAGAATTTCTGTTGAAGCGAATATATGAATTAAACTCTTTCATTAAATTCATGAAGCTCAGAAGTTGAATGCTGGACGAGATGCATAAATATATGAAAAATTGTATGATTTAAAAAAATGTTTATCTCCAAGAAGTCAGGCAGTGAAAAAAAAAGGTTTTTACATTTAGGATTATATTCTTATTTATTTTTCGTATGGATTTTCGAATTGTCTTGTCGTTTACAGCGTTGTTGAATAGTAATAAACTTTCTGGAATTCTTTTATCGGGATATAAAATCGAATATCTTGACGAAAAAAAATGACAACCCGATTTACGAAATTTTAGAATGAAATTTAAGTATAAGCGATGTTGTTTTTCGTAGTCCTCGTAGATTCGGATACGACTGGAAAATTTCGATGAAATTTTCAGGCAATCTTCAGATTGGCCTGGCGGGTGATCATGTAATTGTTTGGTAACGATAGAATCAATATCTTTGATATATTTATTAAAAATTTCGATTACAGTTTTGTTATCGATGTGCTATTTTTTTTACAACGCAATTTTGGTTGACACATGCGTCGTATATTTTCATGTAATTTATCTATCTTTTATCTGTGGATGACTTCAACCTTCACTCGACAGAGAAAAAAGAGTAAAACAATAAAATCGATGAACAAAACTAACGTGAATTGCGATGTTTCAATTCCCAGAGTTATTGACCTTAATTCATTATTTCATTACGTTTATTTTAATAACATTAATATTTAGAAATAAAATCAACATTCCGACATGAAGAATAGTGAAAAAAAAAAAAAGAAATTTGTATGTAAATGTACGCGCAGCGAAGCGAGTTTGTTAGTAAAATCTAAAAGACATTCTAAAAAAAATTAAATTGCGTAACAACGTTAAAGCAGTCTTCTCGAAATAAATAATAAATTCTTGCGCATGCGCGTAGAAATGATCACGCAAAGCTCAAGTTTAAACTCGATAGAGCGATTACGTTTGGGTCAGTGCGATATCTGTTTTCGCTGTATTGCTGGGTATTTAAAGTCTATTGGTGTAACAATCCCGCAGATGCGGTTCGTGTACAACTCGACAGTTCTTCCCCAGCGTATTTTCCAGTAAAATTGAGGCAACGATGTAGTTGAGATTTTTTTGAAAATTTGCCAATGGCGAAGCGAATACAGAACGGGAGGAAGGGAAAGAAAAGAAAAGGGAGCGAGAGCAAGCAAGAGGGACGGAGGGAACTGGATGGAAAGGAGGAAGTACATCGTGGAGAAACGCTGTTTCAAAGTGGAGTGAGTACACAAAAGATCAAGCGTAATAAATTGAAACTCAATCTAACCAGGTTGGGGATAGCGGCTGTATAACGGGGATAAAGATACAACGACGTGATGGAAAAGTGTCGTCTGACGATTATCCCTCGAATATTGGATACAGTCAGCTGCTAGAAAAATAGAACTTATCTCGAGAATTTTCGACGCTTTCGCGATGTTTTTCGTAACCCTTTAAATTTACCTGTCTACCAATTATTACGATTTATTCTTATTTTGATTTATTTGCGTGAAGATATTGGGCGTAGGTGTGTGGACCTCGATAAAAGTGTAGATAAAATCTTAATAAAATTTTCTTTCGGGATATACAACTCATGAATAAAATAATTGCGAATTTCTTTATCGTGCTATACTTGTATAAATTGATTATCAAATTTTACGACAAGTAAATTTATTCCCAATCGCTGTGGTTCTTCAGTGATAAAAAAATCTACGAATATGCGAAGAGAAGAGAGAACTGATTAAAGGAAAAGTCGACGGTTTCAAAATATTGCAATTATTGGTAAAAAGTAAATGAAGAAACGTGTAATTGTTCAACGTAAGAAAAAAAACACATTATTTTTTTTAACGCCGCGTTGTATTTACATCGTCGTGGTCTTGGTGCCAAATAATTTGTAAAAGCTTTTGACTTCATTGGCTAATATTCCTCGTATTTAAAAATGGGTTTTTTTTTATGGTTATTAATAAAATATCGATTTCTCAAAAGTTGAAGAATTATTTCTAGCGAAGGTACGAAGCATTTTGGGACTGAAAAAATGATTCCAGTTTCGTCAGTTCGTTTCGTCGATAAAAGTGATTCGATCGGATCATAATAGTACTCTATTTATCCAGAGGGCAAAGTATGAAGTGTCCTTACAACGGAAAACATATCGCAATGAAAAGTTAACCCACGTTGGTGCCAGACGATTTCATACGACGATCAAGATTATCCCGATTCGTCGACTCCGCGAAAAACGATTTTTTCGCGATTTTCTGACAATCAACAGAGTCGTATAAGTATAAGGATTTGGGAGCGTTTATCAAAGACTACGAGAATACCGGATAATCACAAGGCTTCAGTGCTTAGCGGACCCGAGTTTGCGCCTGAAACGTCATACCAATGAACATCACGTTCATCATCCAGCAACCGGATTTGCACGGGAGATTCGTAACGGTGGGATTCACGATTAGCACATGACAGTTGGAAAAGGAGAGTAACTGGTCGGAAGAGGAAGACAGGATAGGATTCTCTCACTCATTTCTCATCTCCATCTGTTTTCCTCTTGTACGTAATCGCTAAAAGCCAGAAGGACTTTCGTGCCTTGGCAGTTTCTCGATTTGTACGGGTTCCTTAACACAGCCAACTCAGCTGATTCAAATTAATTGAAATTCGGGAAGCGCAAATTGGTAGAGAAATTACCGAGCGGAATATTCCCGTTACAGAAACTCTCGTAAATGTGTAATCGAATATCCGGGGGTTTTGATTTTCTCGCGTTGTTGGAATCAACGCTATTGAAATAATCATTTGATGATATTCATCCGTTGGATGAACCATTCCGGTCCTTAGGTAAACATGCTTCATTGATTCTTTATTACGATACCAAATTATCTCTTGATGTAATCTCCGTTTTAGCTATGTTGGTAAACAAATCGTTCTCTATTCGAGGTACTAAATTTACCTACATTAATAGGCGTGCGGTTCGTGTGCGGCAATGGCAATCACTTAACAGTATGGTTGGGTCAATACTGGACCAAGCGTAGTGAGCTAATATTGTGGCAATAATTGGATGAGCGACTGTTTAGGCCCGAACGGATCCCTTCGTCGACCGTCCATTGGGAGGTTGCTTTTCCAAGTACCTTGTGTTTACCCATTAACGTATCGTCGATTTTGAGACTGTATTTTATCGGCGAATACATTTTTTTTCTTTTCAAATCGACGATTGTAAACGTCCTTCAAATGCTTCTTATCGTGTCTTCTAAAAATTTGGAAACAATTCTTCGTTCACTTTTTGAAATATTGTTTTCATCAGCGATTGAGGATCAGGTTTTTGTACTTTTCTGTATTGGTGATTTTGTTTTTAAAGCTCTGTAATGGTTGGTGAAAAAACGCATTTTTAACGCAGACATCAATTTGCGTTAAAGAGGATTTTTTTTTTCACCAACCGTTTTTCAAGATAAAAGAAACGCTTGGAATTTGAGAATATTTTCGTGCTTTCAGGTAAATATATCCAATTAATATTGCGAATAAACTAGTTAATGAAGCATGCGAAATAACGTTTATAAATAAAGCTAATAATATATAAATAAATAAAGAAATAACGTTTATAAAATTCGAAATGAACGAATTTAAAAAAAATTCGTTTATTTAAAAACCCAAACAAACCCAAACGAATTTTTAAAAATTCGTTTATTTCGAATTTATATTCGAATTTTTAAAAATTCGTTTATTTCGAATTAAAAAAAATTCGTTTATCCACTTAATTCGTTCAATATTTTCAAACACCGTTGCGAAGATGATCTCTTGATCCGTTGAAACCCATATATCTCCTATGATTCGTTTGGGTTTATCCGGTGTTTTTATTTTATTTTTATAAATTTTGCGATATCAGAGATATTGTCACGACTCGCAAACGAATCGTCAGATTTCCGTTATCTTCGTATTGGAAATTGAGAAATATCAAAGTTTCGTGCGTTTCCGTGACATGGTTTTCATACAGGTAAAAATGGTACATGGGTAAATATCGAACGGAGTATTAGAAGTGGAAGGGAAGGGTAAGAGGATAACGGCTTCGTATCCACGCGGAATGTGAAAGATGGAACGGTACTGCGATTGGCCTAATTTTCCCGTTTGCCCAAGACTCAAGTCCCGATCTTGAAAACCGGATATTGCTCGATAATCGGTTTATGTTGCTCGGTGAAATTGTCCTCTCTGCAAGCAACGCCCGAGTCCGAGTTTCCGCGTCCTCGTCAGTCCGGCAACTTGGAAAATTTCCGCCAATGATGAACTGACCTTTCGTGCATACGAAATGGGAAAGTTGTGAGAGCGGTTTGGAGGGGGGGGGTGGGGGAGAATTTGTGGAACGAAATAAGCAAAGTTTTCGAAACGAGTTTTACGAGAAAAAAAAAAAAAACTCGGCTTCAAATATCATAACTTTATTATTTATTGTATGGGTACGAGGTTTGTTCAAAAAGTAAGGTGACTTTTTAATTTTGTCGAAATATAATTATTTATTTATCAATATTTATTATCAATTGTGCAAGTGCTTTTTCCAGTCCTCGAAGCACTTCTGATACGCGTCATTTTTTGTATCGCCTCGAGTTTTCCCAGCGATCCAGTTTTTATCTCCTCAATCGTGGGGAATAAAACCAAACGAACCAAAAGACGTCTAACCTCAATATCTACAAAAACAAAAAAAACAATAAAAAAAACAAAATATGCAAAATAGCAACGTCAAGATACGTTGACACGTCTACGAACGTGACAAAAAAAAAAGAATAGAAAATCGACGGTACGGAGTTCGCGAGATTTTAGAAAGTAACCTAACTTTTTGAACGAACTTCGTAAGTACGTGTTTTTCGTTTGACAACTGATACTTCATTTCCGAAGTTGCATCAGCGTTCATCGTCATTTATTTTTCATCAAATTAATCATCGCTACAATTTTACAATTTACAATTTACCGTTGTATTTTTTTTTTTTTTTGCATTTGAAAAATCGTCAATAATTATTTACGCATAGTTATAGTCGTTGCGAAAAGAAAAAAAAAATATTACGAACACTTTAGTTGTGACGTTACGTTTCTCGGTGCATGGAGAAGGTAAAATCAATCAATGAGCAACCCGTTAATTAGGAAATGTATCAACGTCGAAGCGCAAGTCACTGTTTCTTTTCGATCTGTTGTCGTCCGCGTGAATAAATTGGAATAACGTTTTCTGGGTAATGAAAGGATGCTACGTAATAATGTAAAGGTATGAAAACGTGATAGGGTCAATTATATTCATGAGGATAAGTGAGTGGCGACGGGGTGTCGGCAAACCTCCCCTCTAGTTGCCGCTGACAACAACATCGACGAGGCAATAGGAGTAGGTTCGATTTGCATTGTACCCAGACGTGTTCACGCAACACCGTTATTGATGTTCTATATATATGCACGTACGTATATCATCACAGTTTCTGGCGTAATGTTGTCCGCAAGGTCGAAAAGAATCGATGTACCGTACGCGACGACAGTAAATAGGGTTACTTACGTGTACCGATGAAAGAACAAAAAAAAAAAAAATGACGACCTATACCACGAACAGGTGCATACATACACACGGACAATCACGTAGATTGACGATTTCCATTAGTGTCTTCAGTGGGACGTATCCGGTCCTCGACAGACGACCATTGTTTTTCAATTTTGTTCTCACCTCGTCGTTCATTGGCAATCTCGAATGGAAGTGACGTATTGAATAGAAATTCTAAAAAAAAAAAAAAAATAGTAGCAAGATTGTAGGGGAAAGTAGTACGAGTTGATCCCCCTAAGCGGGAATCGCTGCGAAATACATACTTTTCAAGTTAAACCAACAGTAAAGGCGATTATTAC
>JAPYZI010001791.1:0-66466 GCA_030523105.1 Ophioninae sp. A BG-2022a | reverse complement strand
TTTTGGCAGTGAAATAAACTAGATGGCGTTAGTGGTTTCAGCGCAATTACAAAGAATCATCTTACCCCAAGGGATCAACTCGTACTACTTTCCCCTACGCTGTCTCGAAAGATACGATCGCAGAAAACTCACCGCGGTTGCGAACCTTCGATATCCGGTAAACAATAACACCGAAGTCGTTTCGTAAAACGAAAAATCTTTATTCTTCCTTTTCTCCAAGCTGAGGTGACCGCTATGGTCGCGACAATGACGATATTGAGTCGTCGGGTCAAGTGTGCGCACTTTGCTATTTCAAGAATCCTCAGGCTCGTATGATTAAAGATAGAATAATTGAATCACACTTTTATCATAATACAATAGTAATGTCTTCGTTTGATATATTATAATAATTATTATATTTTTTTTAATTATATATAAAATATACTAGTTACAATAATTATAATAGTTTATTATTATATATTGTAAAATATAGTTATAATGAGTTATTTTTATAATTATTATATTATATTTCGTATCTTAATATAATGTAATAACACAATCATCATAAAATCATACGTTAACCCTTTTTTTATTACATGTCAATCTTTTCCGTAAAGCTTTGTAATTTTCTCAATATTTGTAGATTAAAAAATTATCAATCCGGTCGTCAATAATTATTAATATTAATTATCGTAACTATTTATAATTATTAATTTCATAAACAGGAATAGCTTCGACTAACTCTCGCGTAATTTTTAAGGCTTTTGAAATGGAACGAAAAATGTCTCCTCGATTCACTATCGTTATTTCCCGGGACGAATATCGCTCTATTTTTTAATTGAGAATGTTTTGGAAAAAAAAGTGTTCGGAGTGCGGGGAAGGTTGAAATACTTCAACAGGTGGACACTTTGGCTGGTACGATCAATAGGATTTCTCGATAGGAAAATGTGATGAATCAGGCGAAAGGATTGGAGGCGTATACTGCCCTATATTGCACCCAGCTATTCGATTGCTTCCATTTAAGTGTATTACGTGTGCAAGTGCATACGTGTCGTATATACGTCTACGTATACATCTAGATGAATATATGTGCGTCTGCAGTCATTATAACGAACTGCCGTGCAATATTTTACGAGTTCCATAAGGAAACGTCACGTTTGCTCTTTCTTTTTTCTCTTTCTCTCTCTCTCTCCCTCTTTTTCTGCGTTTCTCTTCTTTTCGCTCTCGTTATTGTTCCGCGTTGGGTATACGCTGCGAAAAACAAACGCAAAAAGTTGCTGGAGCTATTCCGCGAGAGAGGTTCTTAACGAATATACGTCGTAAGCCTATAAGTGAACCGTGGAGACATCCACGTTTCGTTATATTTCGTCATCCTTTGAAGGTCACACGAAATCGACGTTGTTTCGGTTCTTCTGCACATTTTTGTCACCCAATTCGACATTGAACAAATTTTCCTAACGAAGAACAAATAAATCTTAATTCCATTTTACAATCGAAAATAATTGTAACGCAATATTTTTTGACAATATTTTATAGCTCAGGGAAAAAGGGTTTCGCGTAAGAGAGGTTTGGAAAATATGACAAATTGACAATGTTCAATGGTACGAACGATTATATCAGGAAACGCTATGTTTGGAAATATTATTGGGTTGAATTACTTGGACTGACGTAATGTTAGGGCCTGAAAGACAATTCAATAATCAACGATACGATTTTTTAATTTTATTTATAATTTTTTATTGCTAATGAAGATATCATCCAAATAAAGTAATGACGTTGCGTGACCAACAGGTGCAAATAGCTCTAGCAATTAACAAGACTCATGATGAAACATAACAAAGCATATATTTATTACGTGTAAATATAGTCAGTAAAATACTGAAAGTAAATATAACACATCATTGAAAATGTTTTATTATTATTAAAACTATAAAAATAATATATTCGTGAGAATTAATCGTATCGTAAAATAATTACTATAATAATTCTAGTAACTTTGGTCATTACGATAAATATTAAAATAAAATCAGAAAAACCAAAGTTTCATACACTTATTCGAAATGTCGAAAATAAAAATAAAAACCTGTTGAAAAGGAACATTGATTCCCATGAAGTATTGTGATATTTCCTTATCAATAATAAGAAAAATGCTCGAATAATTCCGTCACGCGATAAGAAAACGTACTCTTCCTAAAATAATATAACTTTCATCGGGACAAATGCAGGAAATTTTTTAAATAGTCAAAACTAGCGAGCAGCGTAACAAATTCTTCGCAAAAAAAAAGAAAATTCGAGTTACAGTTTAACTAAAAAAAAAAAAAAAATCGGCTCACACCCATTTCAGCTGAAATTTCACTGTTTACGGATGCAAGGACACGACCAGAGCTTCCGGTGCGCCGAAAAAAAAAAAAAAATGGCAATTAACGTTATTCACAGGTTGAACTCGTTAGCTTTTATTTTCAAAATATTGTAACCTATGCGCGGGTACCATGGGAATACACGGAACAATGCGCGTAACTGGGTTACGCTTTTGTTGTTTTTCTTTCTGTTTTTTTTTTTTTTTGCGTTTGTACGAGAGTTGGCGAACGAGCGCGAGCTTTACCGCCCTTTACGTGCCACGGCAGGTGGCCACGATCATCAAGTGGTTTCACGTTCGCCGCGATACGGTCTATTTGTGTTCGAGAGAATACGCACATTCGGTACGCTGCAGCTCGTGCTCGCCGCATACGTCACACCGGACAACAATAATCATCATAGTTCACATGTAAAATATCGGTTTCTCGTATTCACGGAGGCGAATGGATGTGTCTTTATGCACGTACGTGTTCATTTCAAATACCGATTCTCCAAGCTCGTGCCATCTGTAGTTCCGACTAAGAACTTCCCCGTATCCTTTCCGGTTTAAAACCGCACTGAACCGTGATACCAATCGCGCAATTTTTCGATATTTAAAGGCAAGTCGCTAATTTTAAATCCGTTTTTTGTCGGTCTTCTTCGACGGGGTCTTTGGAAACGTCATTTTCAATACTTTAAAAAAGAAAAGTTTATTGATTGAAAGATAAAAAAATTCGATGAAAGAAATCGATATCTTTTTTCATCGAGTATCGGTAGCTCTCTTAAAATCGATCTATACGCGCCTGTTATTTGACCATTACGATTCGTTCGCTATCGAAAGCAGAAGCGATTATCGACCCAAGAAAATACTCGGATAAAACGTAACGACGTCGAAGCGAAAAAAGAAAAAAAAGATTTTACGAAGCCGAAATAAAAAGCGTTCAATATTTTACCGTCCTGTTTTTAATCGTTTCGTAACGCTGCAATATTTCGGACACATGGCGGAGTTTAATGAGGACGTAAGAACAATCGGGGATGCAAATCCTCGGAGCATCGACGAAAAAAAATTTATGGTCGAATTTCAATGGTCCAACGTAAAAAAAAAAAAAAAAAAAAAAAAAAAAAAAAAAAAAAAAAAAAAAAAAAAAAAAAAAAAAAAAAAAAAAAAAAAAAAAAAAAAAAAAAAAAAAAATAGGTGGGCTCGAAGTTTCGTGTACAGAGTTGTAATAGCGAAAGATCGTCATGACCTCTCTCTCTCTCTTTCTATCTATCCTCCCCCCTCTCCCCGTCTCTTTCTCTTCTCCGGGATTCTCTTGGGCACGGGTCATAAACTCGTAATCCCGTGCAACACAAAGCAACCGCCGTAAAATAATAACGAGGCAAATATTTGGCGTCGTCCTTTGGCGGAAAGTGTGGCGCGTCTCTATTCTCGTTGCGCGGGCCTGCAACGTCCTGCGACGGCCCTCGGTTGAACGGTCCTCTTATTTTTGTCTTCGTTTCACGTATACCGGCCTCGCGTGAACCCCCGAAAAGCCTCGCATCCGTACCAGCCTCTTCGGGACCCGAAAAAACGTGGAAAAACGGAAACATGGGGCAAAATGGACCCCTGTAGAAAAAACTCCCATTTCACCGTCGTTGTTTCGTGGCGGACACACGTAGGATGAAATTGATCAAGATTTTTAATATTGAAGAAACATGATGATGAATTATGACCGTCGTTAATTACTCTACGGTAAGAAAAAGGGTTGGCCCAAACACGCCTAAAGATCCCTGTGACAACGACAGGTTTAATCTCATTATTAATTTTATTTTTTATTGTATTACCTAATAAATATATAATTATTATTATATTCAATTTTGATATATATGTATATTTATACATATATTATATTATTTAATACAATTAATAATATTATATAACATTGCTTACATTAATCGTAATTTCGTAATTTTCGAAACGATTCAGCTGTCACAACAAGTCGACGGCAATAAAATCTCGCAGGGAGAAATAGGAAATTAATTATATAACGTGTAAACATTTCGAAATTCAATATTTTTTGTTTTTTTTTTTTGCTGTTCATTCGTGATAAATAAATATTTAATAATAAACATATATAACGAAAAAATAAAGATACATTTATTTATGTATAAAACGAGAATCGTTTAATTCGTGATTGTGGTGAAACTTGACAGTGGTCCATTTTACCCCAAATTTTCGTTACGTCTCACTTTACGGAGCTTGGAAAGAGGTCGTTACGGATTCGAGATTTATTTCACGCCTCTGTGTCTGTTCATCCGTTGCGGTTCGGGCTGAATGAAATTTCGCCGAGATCTCTCATTTCCATATAGCCGAAAGCCGTTTTAATCCCGCCCTACGGGAATCCCCCGTTCGTACGTGCCAGTTCGGTTTGCCGAGGCTGAAATACCCGCTCGTTTCCACCCCCTCTCCTCTTTTTCCGTATTTTCGGAAAATATCCGAGTTTGAAAACTTTTTGTGCGATTCCAATACGAAAATCCGCGATTCGGATTGGTCTTTCGAAAATTATAGTGCAAAGCTGCTGCACTCACGATAAACTTTCCGGATTACTTTGCATCGAAACAAAAAGGGACGAGGATTCGATATTTACAAGGGCTTACGATATTTTATCCAGTATTCAGATCGACCACCTTCATCTGGAACACCACGATCTTTTTTTTTTAATATCCAATAATCTTTGGAATTATGAAAGAAGAAAAATTCGTTGATAATTATGCAGAATTGGCTCACCACCGAATTAAAAAAACACTATGTGATATTGAAGAATCATATGTATTATTTGATTATTAATTATTTATTTTGTATTAATATAAATATTATTGTGATATGTTTCATTTTTATTTTAAGGGGGTATTCAAGTTGTTTTTACTTCTTTATTTAATTGAAATTTTTTATTCCAAATTTAATAAAAACGGGTTTCATGGTACTTGCGATTTTACATGAGTATTACATTCTGAAGTAAATTTTTTTTTTTATAAATATCAACACTATTCAACGCCAATTAAGTCGCCAAAATGCATTTGAAAAATCCCTGTTTCGTCGTTTCCTCAAACTTCGAAAACCCACATCTTATGGAAATAATAAAAAAATCTCAGTATCCCTCGACTGAAATTCACTAGTGGTGACCTAGGGAAAAATGTTCGTATAAAAAAAGAAAAAAAAAACAAATGTCGACGCAAAAATTGGCGAGGTGCCACACTTCTGCATAATTACCAAAACGTTGGAGAGCGGGATTTGCTTTTTGCTCTTATTGAGAGCAGGATTTTTCGTTGTTTTCTTTAGCGCGAGAGCGAGTTTTGTTTTCCCGAGCGGCCGCGTTTCAACCGCAAACGATGACACTTTCCTTCCATTTCGCTTCCGTTGGCGAGCTTCGAGACCGCGTCGGCCACGTCTTATCGGTTAATTTTCGTGGGGAAGGCACGTACCGGGGGCCACGTGACGATATGGATACACATGCGCAATATAGGCGTCGCGAAACACCTGAATGCTAGAAAATATGAAAAACGCGCAGAGAAAAAGAAACAGCGCGGGGAGGGGGGGGGGGCAGCAACCTCGTTGCGTGTTTTGTATGATTGCAAAATCGTCTACACTCCTCTTCGATTGAAGGCATCACTGAATGCCCGGTCGGACAAAAAGTTAGTCCAAAATAAAGAAATCGAGTTTTCAAAAGTTTAGATCTTGTCCTCACATGTTTATCATTATAAATATTCGAATGAATAATAAATTAACACTTAAAAAATTTTCATTTTTTAGTTTCGATAACAATTGAAGCCAAATTTGGCAAAAGTTTATCAATTTTTATATTTAACTACGTTCAGATCTTTTTTTAAATTATTGATAATTAAGTAAAAACGAATTGTGCATTGAGTTTTCCAATGATCGCTGATTGATTCGTCGTTGAAACGAGACTTTCACCATTTTGCCTAAATCATAAATTTTTATGACACAAAAATTTCATAATTTCCGTCGATTTCGTCTGCGAGAGCTGTTTTTCCATAAACGACCAAGTTCAATTTCTCAAATATATAATAATCCCAGCGATTTTTAAACGTCCATCCAGTAATACCTCAAATTCGATTTTATCCACCTCCAAAAAAAAAAAAAAAACTTGAAATGATTCCCAAAAATTAATATTTTACTAAAAGTGAATTCAGCTGAAATGGACGAAAAGGAGATCGACAACGGGCTCTTTGGAATTCATTATCCGAGCAAAGCCCCTTCATTCCTCGATGGTAACTTGTTGTTGTTTTTTTTTTTTTTTTAATTTCATGTGGATGTGCTTCCAATCTGAAAAAGAATTGGAAGCGTTTGTCAGTGGTGGATGAGGGAGGAAGGGGGAGGTGGGTTACAGTGATGAAGAGCGTAGATTTGTCCTTATCACGACCGACCAGGAGTCCAGTCGTCCCAACAGTGAGACCGGATGTCCGCCTTCCAGGATGTGACGTCACTAAACAGCGAGGCATACGGGAGAGCGATGGATGGAGAACGAAACGGTCGTACGCCGAAGACTGGTGGAGCCAGCTAAATGTTTGTTATAACCGTAGCAAAAATCCACAGCCATACGAGACTTTCGATCTCACTCGACCCAGTCGCAAACATTACGAGACAGCCTCGTTCTCGTTACGTGACGCACTAGACGCCTTCAGCACCGCTGTATTCTCATTCTCGCTTTTTCTCTCTCTCTCTCCTTCGTTCTCGCTACGTCTTTTCGCTCCTTCATTCTCAGAGGCGATCCTTTCAGGTACGGAGTAATCAGATCGGGAGCGTGCAAACCCACGGCATTATTTCATTCCAACGAAACGACATCGGAGAGTTTCAATAACAGGAAGAGCATTCTTCAACGGTACTAAATTCCTCATCGACTGATACACAAGGCGTATCGTTTCTAGGGGCTTTCTGTCTTCGTAGCTAATTATCGAGGGAAGCGGACGCCAAACTTAAAGCATCAATGACGAATTGATCCGGCTTCTTTTTTTTTAGAATAATTTTTTCAACGACCCCTGGTGCCTCCGAAACGCCACTTTTTTCAAAAACAACTTTAGTGTACATTCCTAATATCCGTATGTTAAAAATAAGATTGTACGATGTTTTGCATTTTAAAAGTATGGAAGAAATAACATGGCTTGATTATTCACTGATTATCGTTTTAGGATTAAAAGAATTTATGTTTTATCTATAATTAGTAGCAATATTGATAACGCAGCCAAATTTATAAGCCGAACGATCGTTTTGTGTCTGAATTTAAATACAAAAACAGGCAGATAGAATTGTATAAAATTGTTAACGTTGTTATTAATTATAATGTTTCATTACCCAATGTCATAATTCTTATAATAAATAAATACTAAAATTCTAGTTTAACCGACAAAAACTTCCGACCGAATATTAGATCAGGCTGAGAGATGGTATTCTGAGGATGAGAGTCACAGACTGCGACGAAAAGTAACTTGCGACTCGCCCGAAGCGTATTGGGCTTTTGATCCAAAAGAAGATCCGATCGTTGGAGAAGGATGAGCGTGCGCAATTTCCGAAGTGTACCAAATTTCTGGCCGGTTAAAGAGGATTGCTGAGCTATTTAAGTACCCAAACATTGGCCTTCGTTGGATCGTCACTGAGATCGTTCGGTCCGAGGAAATCCAGGATTCACGAAGATCCAAATCCTTTCCCTTGCTTTATCCGAGAGCTTTGCTCCGGTTTCATCTTTGTTTTGGGTCGCAAAGTATTTGTTTGCGAAAACAGCTCGAACCGTGAAATGTTTGGTCGCACTTTTCCAACCCTTTCGCGTCATATTATTCTTTCTTCGTTACACAACCTCAACGTTTTTTCCCGTGGACTCTTCGACTTTTCGACTTTTGATGGACACGAGTTTATTCCGAGGTTTCCACGAGTGTCAAAAGTCACAAAGCTAGCCAAACAGATCAAACAACTCGAAAATACGCGGAGAGATTCTGGTGCCGAAACTTCCAAACCAAACAATTGGCGCATCGGCGCAAACATTCCTCGGCCAAGATCGCGGAGTCGAAAAGTCACATCAAAAGATATTGGGCCCGAATACAGTGATTCGTGTAAATAGCCAGTGCAGAAATAGTTTTCGATTTCAATTCGCACCCATGTGTTGTTCTTACCAACTTTTTTGGACATCTTAAAAAAAAGTACGTTTACGAACGACGTTTAAAAAAAGTTACCAGATTTCAGCCCATAGTGGGTATATCCATTGAATTAGGATATAGCTATCCATTTGTGCTAAGAAAATACGGGTTATGGAGAAATTCTGGTAATTTTGTGAGAACATTATTCACGTCGATATTTTTTAAAAGGATTTTTAAATTATTTGCAGAAAATTACTAGATTTTTAGGAATCATTTTCTACGAGCATCATTCGTAAAAATACTTCTTTAAGGATCTTACAATGTGTAAAAGATTCCTAGGTTGTTTCTATAATTCGTATCCCCTTTACCCTAGAAAATATCTATGCCCTAGTGCAAAGTAGGTAAGCGTCTAGTAATTTGGCTAGAGTGAATCTGGAAATTATATTGGGGTATAGGTATTTATAGGTATGCCCTAGTCAAAAGGGCATTTGCCTTATAGGGGAAATCTGGTAATTTTCTACGAACGTCATTTGCACCCATATGTTTTTAAGGATTTTGAAATAATTTGGGAATCAGCAAGAATCCATCGACCAATAAAAATACTGAAATTATAAACGCGTCAATGTTACGAACATTCGACAAGAAAATCCATGAATATCGACGAGATTCTGTGGTTTTTAAAAATAAGATTAATCGGGTGTGACAAAGATTCCCTCGTAAATATTGCAGATAATTGAGGGATGGATTCGAGGGCTTCAGAAGGATGGCGCAAGGGAATCGGACGTGTTTAAAACTTGTACATTTTTTATTCCTTGACAAAAAATGTTTTATTACGTTGAATGGTGGGTTTTCTTATAGCGAGGTAATGGGGTCTTCAACCGGCTGCAGTTTTTCGAATCCACAGGTCGGTGGAAAAAACTGTCCCAGCTTAATAGGTCCTATTACTTTGAGTGGAACGAATATCGGTGAATATCACAATTTTCATCTTAAGGTCTCCGTTTACGTCCATCTCTCTCTCCTTCTTTTTCTCTTTCGTGCTCACGCTGTAGACTGATTCTTTTTCGACCCTTGACCCACGGTCTCCGTCTGATTTACTGCTCCCTCCTCTTCACTTTTTTTTCTTCCCTCACTTCTCCTCCTCACTTTTCCATTTCTCCTTTGATTTTTCCCTCCTCGTCTTGAATTACCCATTTTCATTTTTTAAATGAGAGTTACGCACGATTTACGATATATCGTTTTTTAAATTCCCACTTGGCAGTACGCGCGTGTATTCGAGAGGTTTGGAAAGGGGGTGATGGGAATTTTGAGAGAAAAGATCGGTACGAAAAATCTCACGATCGAATTAGTGGTCAATGAACCGTTGGAAATAAATCATTAGACTTGTTTACGACATTGAAAAACCCAAGGGCAGGTGGGAAAAATGGATAAATTAATCCAGACCTTAATCAACGTTGGATCTTTCGCTTATTTATGATTATTAATAACTCGATAATCCATTATCGAATTTCCCTTATCGAAAATCACTATTTTTTCTTCGTTGAGTATCCGCAGGCTTGATAACGTTCCCTGTCGTTCCGACAAACCCAAAAACGCCCCCAGTCGTGACGAAAACTGTTGAAAGCTGGAATTTGCCCGGCTGGTCGATCAGTGATCTGGCAATGGTAACTCAACAGCGGCTCGTTAATAATTCAACCCTTGGGTGGTGGTTTTCGATCGCGGCGGTTGCTTTGCATCGTGGCGCCAAAGTCGCGCGAGATTGGGTGACGAAAGCGTGAAAAACAGTCAAACGAGATAAGGGGAAAGTTATGAAAAGGAAAAAAGGAAGAGCCGAGCTTGTTGTTAAGCGTTTAAACGGTTGGAGAGAGCGAGAGAGGTTGCACCCCGCTGAGGGTTTCGCGTCTCAATAGAGGTCCATGAGCTGGTGGACCGTCTCGAATTACGCCACGCAGTCTGGGTTACGTTGTTCGCGAGTCGAAAAAAAAAAATAACCTCATAGAAAACACGTACAGGACTAGGAGTATTGCACGTAAAGCCAATGGCACTAAATCCATCTCGCCTTGTCGGCAAACACTTGGCGTATCTGAATAATTACGAGATCCTCTCCGACTCGCTATCGTTAATTTCGGGCGCGTCACTTTTGTGCCAACACGAAAAATTATCGCAACGTGAGCCCTCCGTCTTTCCGACGACCCATCTAACGTTTCTTCAAATTTTTCTAATTTTCATTTCATAAAAACAAAAATTCAATGCGTATCATTTTTTTTTTTTTTTTCAAAACGAACGCTCCCATACCTTTTTTCGCGAGTTCACGTACCGTCGTGAACAACGAAATTGCATCGTTCGATAACGTACAATCGTTCAACGTAATATCATTCGACGGAACTAACATTTTCGACACTCCCAACGTCTTCGTTGGTTATTTTTTGTTTCTTTGAAATACATTATTTTTTGTTCGTCCCAGTAATGCGGGAAATTCGAGACTCGCAACGTCGTGTCATCCTCGATAAAAAAAAAAACATTTTTTACTCCGACGTTATTACCAAATAGGAGGAAAAAAAAAAAACATTGAGATATAGAAAAATAATATTTGAAGCGTCGCGGAAGGAATGGTGTAAAGAAACCCAATAAAGCGGATCATAGAACGGTTCGTAATGGGCGATTTGGGACGGCGTTTTCTCGAGTTAAATAACTCTCGTCTTAAGGGGTCGGTAGTCCGTGCTTATCGATACTTCATAGCTCGTATATTACTCGATAAAAATCGGGCGCGGATCTCAGTTGGGAAAAATGCGTTTTCTTGGGGGGGGGGGGGGGGGGGGGGAGAAACGCTTCTCGATCATAAGTAGTATTTGGAATATTCATGGGCTTTTTTTTCTTTCCCCATTCTCTCTCTCTCTCTCTTCGAGTTTGTCTTCTGTTCGGAGGAAAATATAACGCGAAGAAACGAGAACTAGAGACCCGAGAGGAACTAATGGGCCACGACGGATACGTGAAAAGGCCCAGCAGAGTGCATATATTTCCTCGAGCGTTGCCGCAAGTCAGTGAGAAGAAAAAAAAATCGTAATACGATACACCAGCTCGAAGCTCTCGACTCTAAACTTCGTGTATAACGTTTGTATATGTATACATATGCGAGTGCATCAATTTCTGTCGTCCTCGAGAACCCACCGATTGCTTTTCACCAATTTCGTTCGGGTGTTGCGCGCTATGCGGTTTTTTCTGGAGCAATTTATAAGGAGTTTTCCTCGATGAATAACGAATATTTTTTGAGGAGATACTTGGTCTAATAGCCCTACTGAATGATACTCCTAACGGCTCGAAACGTCATCGATCTATCGTGCATCAAGTGGTTCTTCCTGTTTTTAACGTACCAGTCTCAAATTATTTCGTAACATTTTTTAAATCGTTTCTAATTTAATTAATTTGAAAATTCATAAAAATGATTTTTTTAATGAATTTATGAACGCCCAAAGTAGAATCCTGCTTAAACGGATTTTGCGGATTTCACGATGTTATTTCGATTCTACTGGTGGAAAAAAAATTGAAGCTGATTTTTGCTGGGAAGGAAAGGAATTTTTTTCAGCAACAAATAAAAAACTACGGTCCCGCGCCATCTCGTGAAAATTCACGATCGAGCTCCGTATCCGTCCGTGCGGTTGAGATTTCTTTAAAAAAAAGGTGTGTAAAGGTAAACGAGGAAATGCTTGACTCACGAGGAATCGAGAAAAGGGGAGAGAACGAGGTGAAAGATTTCGGTACCTTTGCTTTTTTTTCTCTCTTCGTTTCCTTTGGCGTTGCTTTTGTGATCCCTTTACTCAACGCGCTCGTCTACTTCCGGCATAAATCTTCGCCGTTCTCTCATTTTATTTGTACTTGCACCCTTTCGTTTTTGGGCTTCTCGCTAATGATCCCTCCAACCTCTCTCTTTTATTCCGGAGACTTTTCGTGTTTGCTTTTTTTTTTTGTTCACTGAAAATTTCAACGAATCGAAATTTTTTTTACGTTTCTCGTGTGGCCCACGCGCTTGTATAAAAGAGATCTTTCGTCCTCGAAAAGCTTGCCGCGCCGAAAATGTCGACACGGCAAACAAGATCGGAAAAAAAAGTTTTTCTCGCACTCGTGGTCCCAAGAACTTTTATGATAGCAAAATTACTAAAAAATGTACAATTTCTAGCAAAATTTCTAAAAATGTAAAATTGTTATTAAAATCTCTAAAAAATGTACAATTTTTAGGAAAAAATTATACAATTTTGCTGTATCATAGCAAAATCGCTAAAAAATATAGAATTTATAATAGTAAACCTGGTTTTCATACGAATGTTAATTCTTGCGTGAATTTTGGGACGCCGTCTACTTCGAAGCGTTTTGTAAGATTCGTGCCGTTCCTGCGAACTCATTTGTTTATAATCAAGTCGCGTTTAAGATAAACTGCACAGTGCAGAAACATGTTGGTGTGAGGAAAAATCAGAGAGAGAGAGAGAGAGAGAGAGACAGCCCGTTGATGATAAATAGGGGTTAGTGACCCCTGCTCGGTGGCTTGAGCCTGTATTTCTTCGGGACAAAACGAAACTGGCCTACGAGAGATCATAAATCGATCGCTCTTAGTCTCGACGCATTATCTATCGAGTCACATACCGTTTGGTTCCCTCGGTCATTATTTTTTACACTGCCTCTCTCACAAGTGTACAAATAAAACACTGTCAGAAAACTCTATCAGTGTAACGAGTTCTGGAGCTGCTAATTCGAAAATTTCAAGGTGCACGATTTTTCTTTGCTTTCAATATTATATTATCCATTGCTCGGAAATCTGTTATTTCAGAATTTTGAAATTATTTGATGATTTCGAAAGTATATGAAAGTTTCGAAATTATTTGAGAATTTCTGAATGATTTTGGAGTTCCGTTAATTATTTGAAAACTTTGAAGCTACTTAAAAGTTTCGCAATTGGGAATCTTGAAATTCTTTAAAAATTTCGATATTGAGAATTTTGATATTATTGAAAAATTTCGAAATTGAGAATGTTGAAATCATTTTAGAATCAATTATTTGAGAATTTTTTGATTATGATGAATTAAAATAATATTTGAAAATAACGCAAACTTTAAACACTGAAGAATTTCGAAATTATTTGAAAAATCGATTTGATCTGAAAGTGCCGTTTTAAAACCTGCGACATTAGAAACAACTCTACCCGCTAACATTTTTTTCTGCCAAAAGAATCGTTAGCGCGAAAGAAATGGAGCAAAAAAAAATAACTTTTTCCCAGACAATCTACGACCACGAACGATAAAGGAAGACAAGAGGGATCGTTCGAACGATTTCGGTGGTTTGGAGACGTTAACTCCCATACTCCGCAAAGCTAAACGTTTCGTACAGAGTAAAATAGTTTTTTGGAGATACCCGGAGTTCCCCCAGTGAAAAAAAAAAAATAATAAAAAGAAAACGATGTCGTCAAACTCGGTCAAGCGTTATTACGAAACGAGTTTGTTACACTTTGTACGTAAACTGTATCGCGTCCATCAAAGGTTCTCGCCGAAGCCTCGTTAATACCGTAAAACGATCGAAATCTCTTTCCAGTGTTTCACGTATTTCGTATTTTAATGTTTTTTTAAGAGTCAGCTATTCCGAGGCCGCGTGGCAATAAACATTCGATCGGAGCTATGAATCATTAATAATGACGTATGTGAATTCGAGTAGGAGGTGACAAACGCTCGAGAGAAATCGTTAAAATTTTGGAGTCCTTAAGTCCGAAGAGTTTTCACACGCGTAACGGGTTTTCGATGGCAGGATCCGACCGCGTCTTTTTCGGCTTTTTGTACACTTTTTTCGATACGACTCCACCCGCCCCTCACCGCTCGAAGAAAAAAAAACCGTTTGCCTCATTTTTCGTACTCCCGCGTTGGAAACGAGCATCCCGAAGAGGGTTAAGATGCCCGGCTATTCGTTGCCATATGGATCCTCTCGTGATCCGAACTCCGCCAAAAGGGCATTAGGGAGAAAAACTGTTCCCGGCCGAAACCGAATTCGGTCGACGTCAAATCTGTCTTCCTTCTTCTCGATACCTTGCACATTGCTGATTAAGCTTTCCTCGCTCCGTCGAAAATCATTCGATCTCCGAGATCGACTATTTTCAGTTTTACGATGAGTTCGCGTTTCTCGTTCATCGCTAACAATAAAACAAAGCATTGTTTTTCTTGTTCACCCTTCATCGAAAGCCCACAGAAACCAAATAAACCCAAACAACTTTGGAGATTTGATAATTACTTTTTAAATACTTACGTATCACTATTTCACTATCTTATCAACCCTAATTATAAGAAAAGTTTATTCCGGCGATAAAATTTATAAATCATATTTTCCGTTAATTTTTCTGCCATAAGTTTGTTTATTTCTGTAATAAAACAAGCAGGAATTATAGAATTTTTGATTAAATACAATCTTTGAATTATCATTATTATAAGACTATTATTGTTATTTTTTCAATGTAGATTTTTTCAAACAACGTAGATTATTATTTTATATATATTATATGTAATGATAAATTATATTATTATTATTACAATTCTTATAATATTTTTGAAATTTGTTCACAATTATTTTCCGTTCAAAAAAAAATTTTCAAAGTTAATATTAATGATAACACAAATACAATTATTATTCCTCGTTTAAACAATATTTTTATCGTACGTAATCTCAAAAAGATATCGTCACGTTACTACGGTAATTAATCAAAGAACTATTATTCACTATAATCAAATAAAATATAACCTGATCTCATAATCTAATACTCTGATAATAATAATAACAATAATAATATTTTTATTAAATTCTCGTTGAGTCCTTTTCACAAAATGACCAGTCAAAATTGTACAAGATCGCGTTATTCCTCACGAATTCTTCGTTTCAATAATTCTCAAGATTTTGTCAGCGGTTTTAACCGATCGACGCTCGGAGCCAAACGAAAGTGTAACGTTTCTTTTTTTTTTTTGTCCAACGTTGCGCAAAGTTGTGTAGACGCAGCCGGATTCTCGCTACGATGATTCGTAAGTGTACGTCCGTATGTGTGTCGTTCGCCGATCATTCCATCGGGCTATGGAGCTGAACAATAATAAAATTGAAATTAAAATTAAAAAATATAGGGGGAGTTCGGTGGAGCGATCGACGATTGGGGTTCATAGGTCCCGACGGGTCAGAGTGGTCGTGACGGTGAACGCAACTGAACAGAATATATCTTCGACGTATATACGTATTTAAACTATATTCAGCGGAATGAATATTTTATAATTGAAGTTGTAAATCCAGATTTTTTTTTCGCAATTCTTTGAAACGTCGTATTCGACTCGAGGAATTAGTAACGTCATAAAATTTTCCATCGCCACGTTAATGCAAGTGGCTCGCTGGCTACCTCGAACTCATCTCTGAGTTTGAGTTCAATTTTATTTTGCTTATTCCAATTTTTCACGAATAATATTGCGGTGAAGAAAATTATGGGACTCTGCAGGAGTCAACTCGGAAAACCAATTTTTTTTTTTTTTGACGTAAATTCGTTTATTTAATATTATAATTGATTCATGTTTGATCTGCCGTTGTGGGGGCGAAATTCAAATTTACGTAATTTTAAGTTTATGCTAATGTTAAAACGTTGATTTTGATTTTTCGTGAAAAGTTTCGTTCTCGCAGTTTCCAGCAGGTAATTTTTGTTTCTACAAATAATCGTTATTATGTTCGAGATGTTAAAAAATTGTAAGATGGCATACTAAATTTGGATTACACAGACAAATATAATAAAATTATATAAAATTATACAAGTTCTATATACGATAGAAAACTATACGAAATTACGTAAAATAAAAAAGTAAAAAAGTATATAAATACGTACATAAAATAAAGTTGGAAAAAAATATTAATACATACACGATACAAAATTAATCAAATGATATATGAAAAAAAAGAAGTGAGCGACAGGGAGAGAAAGAAGGAGAAAAGGCAAGAGAAGGAGAGAGAGAGAGAGAGAGTGATAGACGGACCAAACATTTAGATGATAAGAGTCGAATCGTTCAAAAAATTTACCAGCATAAAGGCGACTCGTATAAAGAAATATCTTCGTTGACCTGCGCCGGGGTTGCAAGTCGTTGTGCTTGAGAAGCACTTTGTGGCGATGCTTCGAAAATAAAAAAAAGAAACAAAAAAAAAAAATGGGAATCGTTCGTTTCGAAGAGTAACGCTCGAAACGGAGAATATTTTTTATACGCATATTTTCTTTTTCGTTTTTTAGCCTCTTCTCGTCCTCGATAGCGAAATTATTGTTTCGCTTCGGAGTAATAATTTTTTTTGTCTCTTCGCGATCTCTCATTGTCGATTGATAATTGATTACATCGCTATCGAAGGACAGAGGCAATAGATTCCCGAAATCTCGAAAAAATTATGCAATAATAAATTATTATTTGTTTTTGGATGAAATCTATTGATGATTTCTGGTTTGATCAATCAGGAGTGAATGACGAGCGCATGCGCTATGATCGAGGAATATATCGTGAGACACTCGTCGCGTGCCAACTTCCCAACCTTATTATCGTTCACCCACCTTATCGTCGTATACAATTATTATCACAAGCTAATCAGCTTAGGATGACTTTCGTGAGGTTTTCACGATATACCAACGACATGTACCGACTCACTTTTGGAACGTTCATAGCTCTCTTTTTCTCTCGTTGTTTTATATACATATATATCCCGTCGCCACATACGCAACATTGGCCATTGGTATTAGGCACCCTATGAATTTTCTGTCCGGACTAAAAATCGAATATTTCGACGGAAAAGCATCGTAAACCAATTTACCAAACGGAATTTCGAGGAGGACGAAGCCAGCTTTTTTCACCATGTTTTTTTTTTTATTTTTACCATTTTTTTTGTACTCGATACGTCATTTTGAAAATGCCCCTTTCTTTTTAGGATTTTTGGACTACGCGAAGCTCGCGTACTGAAGTTTGAATCATAGTTGTCTCGTAATTCAATGATAAGACCTTTGTTACGTTTGATTCGAGATACGTGATGTTGCATGAACAAACATTGCAGTAACGATACGATCGTTTAGGCATATTAAAATCGGTGTCACGTGACATGTGTGTTGCAAGAGGGGATAGTTGAAATATTCGAACCGAGTTTTATCAATGATAAAGACTGAAAAAAAAATAAAGTTGTGAAATAAATAAATAATAAATTGTTATAAACAATAAATAAATTATGATAAATAATAAATCAAAGGTAAATACAATTGTAAACGGTAAAATAAAATTGTTTATTTCGTTAATCGACGAAAAAATGAATGTTCGAATAGCGTTCGAATTTGCTTATTCTTCGATACGCAAATTTTTTGGATAACGCCGATTTTTTGGTCGTCGGTTAAAGGTTGCGTGAGAAAATTGGAAATTTTCGGGAAATATATTGGTCGTAGTAAAAAGAAATCCATTATTTTCTGGAGTTAACCAATCACAAAAATGTTGGAAAAGTTTGTTCAGTACGAAACCTAATCTTTCCCATGCCATCTACTGTAACCCGATCGGACTCATACAACGCGAGATACAGACAAGTAAAACCATCTGTTGAAAAAATGATGGATTTCTTTATACTACACCTGATATTAGGTAAAAAGAGCACCGCGTGTTTGACCCACTCAACGGTCCGTTTCGGCCAAACGCGGGTGGAAGGCGCGAGACTCTTTGCAGCCGTCACTCGCGTGAACACATGCGAGACAACCCCTCGAACCTACGGGGGTGTTTGCGCATTTTACGACCCGTCCCGAGCCTCGTTGGTTGAACATAACGGAGGATTTCACCGGAGCTATTGCGCATGGGTTAGAACGACACTTAGAGACCTCACTCTTCCGCTCAACTGCGAATAACAAAAAAAGATAGGTCATCCGCAAAAAGGGATGGAAGAATGAGCAACCCGAAACGCAAAATTGGAGCTTTCAGTATCGAAAGTAAACACTTAAATGTAATTACTTTTACAAAAGCGTCGTAATGATAAATAACAACGAAGAGCAGGAAAAACAATTTTTCAAAATTTGTATTTCAATAAATTATTATTTCTTCTATACATCGAATGATAATTATAATCTTCATTTGTCACTTAAAAATGCATTTGATTTTGGATTTTATACGTTGATAAATGAGTAGTGGCTTTTTTGTTGATAACTATCAACCAGCAACTTCACGACTTACTTATCAACGTAGAAGGGACAAAAGTAATTTTTGTACGTACCGAATGAAGACTTCGGTTGCAATTCGATGTATATCAATAAAAAATGATTTTTTTTTAAATTAAATGCAAACCCAAACGGAAAAATTCTGTATTTGCCTATATTCATCGATTCTTTAACTTCAGTAGTTTATTATAAATAATTATTTTTTCATAAACGTCATTAAAAGTTGAACTTCAAGTTTAATCGTTATTAGCAATAAATATTTAAGAAAATAAAGAATTCTTCTTAAATATCTAGGTTTCTACCGAAGCAATCTTGATCCAAATGATAGAATCCTTTAACGTCTACGCGAAAGAAACCAAAAAATTCGATGGGCAGAATCCAACGTGAAAATTCGTGTTGACCGGTGTAACAGCGACGAGAAACCAGGCCCGAAGTGTCCGATCGAGGGTTTTCCCGCGTTTGGAATGTGATGCTACAATTAAACGTTAACGATAAAGAGATAGCCGATAAAGTAAGAATGCATAGATAAAGAGAGACTGATGAACACGTAGATAAGACTGAGATAACTTTCACTGGTTTGAATGGCTAGGGGATGAGTGTCAAATAATTCGTGATAAAATGTAAACGAGGTGGGAAATAATTGAGGCTAGCTCACGTATGTGGGGTAGAAACAGAAACCTAAGGATATATCAGTGAGGTTGTAAGAACAGCGAGATGGCGAATATGAACGAGTGAGTAAGATTGAAGCGTGCGCGATGACCATAAGAGTCGAATAGCCACAGATTAGCCTATCGTTTCTGGCCCGCGCGCGGTCACCGCGATATACAATATGATACAGCCCGAGACACGAGTGGGATGAATGGACTCGCCGACTGGATATACGTAGTTACGTTTGTATACATATTTATAGTCATATATATCTATTTCTATACTTCGAGATAGAGCTATCATAGCTACCGAGCACGCGGTCGCTTTGTAGTAAAATTTCTGATACACAAGCCTGTCTGATCCTACGCGAGTCGCTATTATCTCAAACCCCTCTTTTGTTCAGCCTTCCTCGCTATACTCGATTTTATGAACTTTTCATAATCAGCTGAGCACCGCAGCTCACGGGTTGAACGTTCCTCGCTTGTACACATCGGCCTAATCTTTTTACACGTACCGGACAGACATCCAGGCGACTCTTCGCAATAAACCACGACCGAATCGCGATTTCCGTTTCGACTAACAATTTCATGGGAGCACAGTGGGAATCACCGGTGGGAATCACCGGTGTAGCCTAGGACTATACTGCAACTGACTAGAAGATACAGCAGTTTTATGAAAAAGTTAAATTTATTCCATGGTGAAAATTATTCACGCTGGTAGACAGTTTGACCAAGTGCAATTTTTGAGAAAAATTCATTGAGCAGTGACGGCAAATACGTGCGGGAAGAGCCGCGAAACGAAGAAGCCATATAAGCCGTAGGACTGCGTGCACCGTGAGCGAGAACGCATTCGCCAGACGGCACCTAGCGGTGGGCGGTGGAAGCTCCGCGCTTTGCAGTGATTTCGCGCTGCTCTTTACCACGATGGTACAAGGGGTATCAAAATTTAGGATTGGAATCAACGACGCTTCAGTCATTGTATTTAAATAGTTAAAAGACGTTCGATTGTGACCAAACGAATTTGGATCAACTTCGAATCACATCCGTTTTTAAGGTGCCTGACCCATGTAAGGTCCAATGCCTAATAATAAAGCCCACTTTTTAAATATCCAAAACTACAAAGTCAAAAGGATTGAGCTCTCATCGTCGAGCGTCTAACTTTGAATGATCGCAATTGCCATAGCAATCGCCGCGCTGTGGCAAAATCAAACAAATTTGCAGTGAGTTTGGTCAACGGATTCCGTTCGCGGACCAAATTCGTGGTTGCGTTGATGCTTTCGCGTCGTATCGGTACGACCTCTCACTTGTTCGAAGTTTAAAAATTGCGAAAGAGAAGAAAAAAACAGGCGTTTCTCGTCGCGCGAACTTTGACGATGCGGACGTACGGATCCGTGTAGTTTATAGGTATAACACGGTTAAAGAAACACACCTGGCCTCCGTCTTATCGGGAATAGCCAGAACACTCGGGCTGTACGCGTCGGTTCATAAACGTACGAGGACTCGAAACCGGGAGACCCTTTCCTGGTGCATATGCCTCGTGGGTCGAACCGTAATAACACTAAAATGCCGTGTGCAGTGCTCTAGTGTTGTACACACGATCACTGTTCTTAGATGTAACACGCAACGCGGGTTGTGAGTTTCTTCCTCTTCCCTCTCCCCCACGACGCCCTCACTCTTCCTCTTCCTTTTTTTATTCATTTTCACCTCGCACTTCGGAAACACAATGCTCGCGTTGTTTCCGAATTTCGTTTTTTCTCGGCTCCGACGAATTCCTCTTCGTCTTCCTACCGATGAAAACAAAAAAAGAAAACAATCTCGACCGAATATCAATGCACCTGGCTTGTTTCAATTTCTCGTTACGATTTTTTTTTCTTTTTATTTTTAATTTGTTTCTTTTTTTTTTTCGATTTCGATACGAATTTTAACATTCGGTCCTTTTTTTTTCTGGGTCACGATTACAAAAGTATCGAATAGTTTCGTATAATCACGAATTCATTAATTTATTCGTTGATTCATTAGTCCGTGTCAATGTAAAAGTCATCCCGAGTCCTCATACTTCGCACCGTTATATAAAAATTCCTCACGGTCCTTTTATACTTATTACGATAGTCCCAATAATAACGAATTTCGTTTACGCGTCACCATTTTTGATAACCCAATGTTTGGACTTTCGCGACGTTCTTCACTCTCGTTCGTTATTTCTCCATCTTTATCCTGAATTGCGATAGTGGCCAATTTAATGAATTTTATTAGTCCAGTGTAGTAAAGTAATCGAAAAACATTATAACAAGAACAATTAGAACAATAACAATGCTTATTGTTGTGCTATTATTATCATTATTATTATTATTTACGAAAAAAATATACTTAATGGATACAACGACAATAATAATAATAATATTAATAATAATAAGCTGAGATATGTGAAAGAAATGTGAGAATAATAATGATAATATTAATAACAATAACAAGTTAATAATACTGTACAAAAAATATTAATTTATTCAATATTAATTGATCGATTCAAAGTTTATGACAGAGAAAACGATGCTGCAAAAAAATAATGAAACCTCTATCCGATTTTCACGTGCAAGATTATTTTTGTCGTCCTCTAAGTATGATTGGCTATTAAATTATTGTTTCTTGCGCTTTGTGGCGTGTTTTTTTTTCGCTGTGTCTTAATCCTTATCGACGTTATTAATGATGCTTTGGGGTCGAAGCCTGCAATCCTCTCTTTCTTTCTCTCTCTCTCTCTTTCAGAACTTGCTACATTGTTCGAAGCCGGATAACAGGAACGAGCGATCGATATTTTCCCCGTTTTATTTGGGCTTCGTTGAAGTTTAAAAACAAAATAAATATAGTCACGGGACGTCGAACGAAGCAAGAAGACGATGGGGGGACGATGCAATCATAATAATTACAGGAGGTTCGAACGCTGAATTGCAAAAAAAAATAAACGATACAAATGAACGAGGAAAAGTATCGTACGTCCTACAATTTGGAGAGAAATCGCTGTAAAATAATATTCTTTATTTAGCTTTTATTATTTTTATTGTTATTGTTTATCTAGCGCGATTTAACTAATACTGAAAGAAAAATCAAAGTTAAAAAATAATCCGGTTGCAATTACGTATCATCAGGCCCCTTTTTCTACGTTCGTCACGTGATATATTTTTGGTGAGCGAAAATATTTACGAGAACGATTTGAACGAGGGCAAGCGCGAGTAAAGGCAGTGCTCTTTCGATCCGTTTTCACTGATAATTTCGGTGGTCCTGACCTCTCCAATTCGATTAGGTAACGTCAATAAGGTCAGACCAATGTCACACTCGTGATAATGCTAATGACGAGAGCACGAAACGCTCGAATTCTGTCAATAATATCACGGATATCAAAAACTGTGCGTACTTCGTACTCGTTCGAGGAAAGAATAAGAAAAAATAATAATTCACGAAGAAATTTAGAAATTTCTCTACAACGAGACGTACGGGTTTTATCGTTTCGCGAAAGAGGACAATTTCGGAGCTTCGAAAACTTCGAAAACTGGGCCAACTTTCGTCTCGTAATATCTAATAATCAGACAGCAAAAAAAAAAGAATCGAAATAAAACGATTATCAATCAAGTCAAACGAAGTTCGTTAAGGGGCAAATACTAATTATGGGTTTTGCGAAAAAAAAAAAACCGTTGAAACGTTTATAATCCAGATTTGTAATATTGGAAACGTAACATTTTGGTTTCGTTCTTTTTTTTTTTTACATTTCTGGATGGAGCATCACGACGAGCGATGAAGATTGCAACGATGAGAATATTATAACGTCCAGACCTGGCATCAGTTCTGACCCTCGACGATCGAAAATAAAATTTTTATCTACTCCCTCCGAACACGGAGTTTCATGTGCACGTAGTCTCGGAGTTCGCCAGCTTCTCATCTCTCCCTTGCCGCAGCCTGCTCGTTCCCCCTTTTTTTTTTCACGCGCGTTCTCCCTTTTTTCCGTATATAATCCGTTGCCATACACTCACGGATTTGCCGAGTCGGTGTAGAAATTGATGCTTGCCCGTCAGTCTCCACACACTGGCGCGCAAGAACGAACGAGAGATAAGGGCCCCCCCCGGTTATTTTTGTAACATACCCAGCTAGCAACAGTTCTGCGTGTTCGTCTTCGCTTCTGGGACATTTCGTATAAATGATCATCTTCGTTCGATGATTATCGGTCCCTAGACGCGACCGTTTGTGTCACGATCGACGCGACGAAAAAAAAAAAAAAAACGAGACATTCGTACGTCAAGTTTGATTCTACAAATGGAATCTTGAAGATCGAAAAGGTGAAGGATGTTTGATATTGAAGAGCTTCACTGGTCGGTTTTCATCGTTGCCTGGAATTGCACACTCGGAAACAGTTCGTTGTCTCAAACTGAGGCTACTTTCAAATCGCTTGCTATTTTGACAGCTTTTTTTCACCCTGTGACTATTTTGTGGTGAACAATGAATCTTTTTGGCTTTTGGCACCCTTTCTTTTCCCTTTTTATGATCTATGAGATTCAATTTATGAGCGTTTGGTGAATCGACACATTCGAATTCAATGTCCTCCATTGAAGGATGTAAAAAAAACGTTACATCGCAAATATCTTCCGAACTATGTCAAACTTTTGGCACTCAACGATTCGTGAAAAAAATTCCCCGCCGAGCCATAGTGCGGGATGCGAGTGTCAAGTTACGGACCGATCGAAAATCTTGATTTTTGTAAAAAGGGGAAACTATCAAACGGCACGTATCGCAATTGAATAAACATTTATATCATTCTCAAACATTTTCTAAGTTCTTTAACAAAAATATGTATTTAAATCAAATATATGATTACTTATGCTGAAGATATAGTTTTATCAAAAAATATTTGTTATATATTCAAAAAAAGGATGTAATTGAATTTAATCTTTATCTATTTGATTCAAACGTTGTATAATGCTCGTCGATAATATTCGAACCGAATAGAAGTATATATTTATGACCAATAGGATCGTACTAGGCCCCGGACAGAAAGAAAAATCCTATTTTATTTTAATAAATCCCATTTATACTTAATGTTTCATTTTTCAATTTGTAATGCCCCGATTGCCTCTCGTTCCTCAGGAGTTCTCTCGGACTATTCGGAAGGGGAGCAGGAAGAGCAAGCCGGAGATTTCGAGGGAGAAAGGTTGGAGGGAGTCGTCGGGGACAACGCGGAGGGAGAGCTCGTAACGATAAAGAGCGAGAAGAACGTTGAGCACGAAGCTGTTCTGGGACATCAGCATCATCAGCAGGACGGGGCAACCGGGTATGCGAGTAGCGTCGAGGAAGGCGGGGATGCCGTGGGCGTTCTGGAGGCGGGTCGACCGGAAATGGAAAATGGCGTCCTCGTCGAAAGCAACGTCAACGAAACCGTCGAGCTTAATGTTACTATTGATCACGAGGAAGATCCAAACGCTACATATACGCTTCATCAACTTAGCTATTCGACCCATCATCTTATACAAGACAGGTATTTGCAAAATCTAACTTTCTGATGAAGCAAAAAAAATGCTTTACCATGAGGATTGTTCGGTTAGCGTTGGTTTACGAATAAATGCTGAAATTGTCAGGGTTTGTGGGTACCAATTTGATCACAGTTGGAACCGATTTACCGATATGCAATGGTCCGCCTAGAACTTGATGATCCTTCGGGACTCATTGAAATTGATCGTACACCCGTGGCTCGAGTTCAGATTTTTCATAGAGACTCCAAAGCCTATGGGTTGACTCGGTCCACTTAGAAAAGCTGTGTACTGCTGTAATTCAAGCAACGGCGGTTAATAGATCAAGCAATTCGTAGTTGAAAAATACGTAAGAAGCAACAAACATTGAATTCGGAGTCTCCGAATATTTATAGCCAAAGTATCTGCCTCAATGGTCATTACCGATATTAGTATCCAGAGAAATAGTAACGTAGGAATCTTTACTTCGGAGTTTTTCCACGTTGGCGCCATGGAATCCGAAGATATTCATGTTACGAGGGAGTTTATGGGTAGCTTGCTGAACATCATACAGTAACGGAAAAATTTGTAATACTGCGCGTCGTCTGATTGTTCGTGGAATCGGACGAAGCGCTCAGATGGTCCATAGGGACTTTTGAGATGTCGAAGGTGGTCCGCAATTATAAAACGGTTGAGAACGCTTGCTCTGCGTTTTAAAGATAGCTTCCCGGTACCTTCGGTTACCGTTTCACTGAGGTTATTATTTTCCCATTTAACTTTCATTGCATCGACGCGCGTCGTAAATAAAAAGGTCGCGTCGAAAACGTAGATTGAAGATTTACGATATCCGTAATCTTGGAATAAAATAGTGATCAGCCAGGGTATAAAACCGCAAAACGGGGTATCTCAGAGGAAGAAATCCGTGTTTGAACGCAGGGATTACTTGAGCGGGGTGTCTCCGCATTACGAGGGTGGTCCTACGGAGCTAAGGGAGGATCAAGAAGAACAGGTCACGAGCGAAGAGCAGCAGCACTCCCTCCACGAGGGCCACCATCACGAACCGAACCGCCACCACCACCACCACCACCACCACCACCATCATCATCATCAGCAGTATGGTCAATCCGGGGCGGGAGAGATCCCGGTTCCCGAGGGAGGGGATAACCGCCACTGTCTCGACGCGGCTTCGCTTCCGTCCGAGGGAAATCGAGTCGGCAGTCACATGCCTCACTCCACGATGCTCCGGTACGGTACTGAGACGCTCTCGCCGCCGACGGATCATCACTCTCAGCATCATCAACATCATCATCTCTCGGAGCAGCATCAGCAGCACGAAACCCTCTTATCCCAGAGACATCTGGACGATCAACAACAGCAGCACCATCAGGAAGCTGTTGAACGTGTCAGTGGTATAGTAGCTGCTATGAGAAGTGCCAGAAGTGATTTCCCGCTCGGACAGTTTCTTCCACATTTGACGAGTGCGAGCTCCGCGGGACAGAGCCCTATAGACGTCGGTGCGAGTCCCCATCATCAATCCCAGCCGCATCATCATATACATCATCATCATCATCAACAACAACAACAGCAACAGCTCGACGACGTTCTCACCGAGGAAGCGTACATGCAACATCAAATGAGGAGTTCGAGCGATGGTGGCGACAGTGGTGTTGGTGACAATGGTGGTGCCAGTGGTGGGACCAACGGTGCCGTTTCCCCACCTTTAAGAACCGAAAGTTCACCAGGCTCCAGCAGAAGTCCTCGGGACGATCAAACTCGGAATCTCGGATCGCCGAACCATCGTCATAACGAACAAAATGACGGGCACTACAGTCCCAACGATCAGGGGAGACTCCAGTCCTTCACGAATCTCACCGCTATGCAACCACCACCCTCGGTCCAAACGAATCACAGTCTGCAGGATAGTGAGAGAGTTGGGGATCAAATCTACATGGACACTATGTACACCCACGGTACCACGGCTGGCACCCCTCATCATCATCATCATCATCATCAGGAACACGATCAGCAATCCTCCTCGCCGCACTCACCCACTGGCACTCTCGCAAGGTTAGTTCCCTTCGTTTTATTCTCTTTTTCAAAATATTCTTCTTTCTTCGTTTCGAACCCGCTCGTCTTGTATCTCGATCGAGCTTGCCTGGACTTTGTCCATTCGAAATTAGACCCGTTCTTTCACGATCAATAACGACCGGAGGAATACCTTTGCCTAGCCGTAGAATATCACAGCTCAGTTCGAAACTTTTGAAACTTCCAAGGCCAATTTAAAACCGCCAACGGCTACGCATTATCCGATAAGACCAATATTCGGAGAAACGGAAGATCGTTAAAAGCTGATTTTAAATACTCACATCGATTTCCACTGGAAGTCATTTCAAACGACAGGGATCCGAATAAACCACGCGTGATTCAACATTGAAGACATTGACGAGAGCGTCCTTCGATCCCTTCATCGAACGGTCGTCACGCCCGGTCGTATAAACCAACTCAAGACATTTACCAATTTTTGTCGGAAATGCGAAAACGCCGATTCACCAAAATACACGCAATCGTTTTGGACAGAGGTGGATACGTATTCTTGAGCTGACAAATTGTGCTACCCAAAGTCCTTTCGACAAATTAGTCACTCCTCGTGACTTTCTTTCGTACGACTGAACAGTGAGTCACTTCGGTGTACGAAATGCCTTTTTTGTCTGTATGAGTAACGATAATAGCAGTAACAAACGTACGAAATTATTACCAGTCGAAATTCAACAAATGTTATGGATTTTATAACGCTATGATTGGAGCGGTCTCTGAACGTTGAATTTTTAGATTTCAGTACGAAATTGGGAAATTAAACGAGGGTTTTGAAATACTGGATCAAGGGTAATGACATTCAACGCGGATAGGAAAGTATTGGAATTAATGCAAAACTTCAAGGATACGCGTGAGCTTGCGTATATACGAGGAAAGATAGAGGCAGGGTAGTGGGAGAGGGGAACTCGTCACCTTCCCTCGAGCACGTCGAATATCCCGCAAAAATATTTGTTCGAAAGCTTAAGGGTACTTACACACGGTTTTGGCGGGTTTTTCGTGTATACGCAGGCAAGCGCGCGAAAGAGGGATAGCCTTTTCGGTACTTTCATCGAAGGATGAAAACGATGCGTCCACTCGTGTTTTGCTCCGAGGTATAGTCGTTTTTCGGCGACGTCTGGATTTCGCTTTTGGCCTATGCTAACAAAGCACGGATTCCCCGACCTTCCCCCGACCGGCGCAAAACCGAGAAAACCGAAAATTTGTGTTTTCCCGTGTTTGTTGTTTCTCGGGTTTAAAAACTAAGCCCTGCACGCTTCGGGACCATCGAAATTGCACAGCTCGGCTAATTTACTTTGCAACGGGATCGCCCAGCGAATAATTCGAGGGAAAAATTGTTTGTTTTTTTTTTTTTGCGATTCATGGTGAACTTGATCGTTTGTATCGTGGTGGAAATCAAATGGAAAAAAAATTTATTCGAATATTCAGTTTAAGGTATTGGATAAACCGGGAGGCAAAAAGTTTGTTCAAAAAGATGGAATCGTGGATTGTTTAGCCTAGATCACGTATTAACTTAGCTTTGCAAATAGCTTTTTTTAATAATGACTCAACACTTAGAAATGTTTATTTTCCACTTTCAATAATTATTGAAGTCAAATTCGACGATATTGGAATCTGCTTCACTGAGGTTTTGACAGAGGCTGTTTCAAATGTTAAACAAAGATAAGTTCTCGATTTTGAAATTTAATTAATACGTTTAGATAATTTTATTGTTAATACAAAATCTGTTTTTTTTTTTAAATTATCGCAATACCTGTTTTTATCATAAACGAGTTTGTTGAATTCATACGTTAATATACATTGAAACATTTAGTTAAAAATCACATAAACAATATATCAATTATTTATCTATCGAGTACTATAATTATCCACATTTTTTAAAATTCTGTTGCTTTTTTAATATACATCCCCCTTTTTTAATATATATACCCAACACCGAAATTATTGAATGGAAAACATGAACTTTTAATTAGCGAAAATTACGCTATCGCTGGATAATCGTAACCCAACAATTAACAAGATTAGATTACGCGTTGACCGGATAAAAAGATCACGTGGCTTACCTCTCTCACGTGTAATCAAAGTGCCACCGCGAATTCCTCGGAGAGTTTTTGGACCGGAATATTTTTTCGTCATTTCTATTTTTTGATAAAAATAAAAACAAATGAAAATTTTCGATCGACATTGTGCAGGATTTCCATTGAATGTTTTTTTTTATTTTTTTCAATTTTGTTGGATCGGTGATATATGTGGAAGCTTTAGAGAAGGGTCGTATTTTTGAATGTGAGTTTGCGAGTTAATCGATGGAAGAAAATCGTTCTCGAATCAAGATCGGTCGGCCAGGTGATCTTTAACCCTTTGACAGTTTGTTTTCATATATTTATATATGAACGCAAGATAGTGCGCAACACGAGGAAAGAATCGCTGCGGACAGCATCCCGTTCGAGTTCCAAGAAATCCTTTAGTCCATTGTATATCGCATTCTCGTCGACGCACACTCGATGAAAGGATACTTTATATCCCGTTGCGTTTCTCCCTCTAGTCCCGAGTGATCGCGTCCTCTCCTTTCAATTCCGTATCGACTTTCCTCACGACGGACTTCGATCAGCGCCGTAAAATCTCCCGAGAGATCCCCGAGTACTACTCCCTGCACGCACAATTATTTCCATTTCCAAAAAAAAAAAACACAGGAAATATTTTTACAAACGAATTCGAGGCTTTGATCGGGCATAAATAAGCTTTCACAAACTCCATGAGTATCGTAGTCACAAAAGCTCCAGTTACGAATTTCGCAATTCCAGAATTATGAAATTTGAATTTTTGTTACTTGTAATTGATTAGGATTTGCATCCGGTTTTGAAATTTTTATGTGATGTTTTCGATTTTTGAGGTATTGAATTTGATTTTTTATTGGAAGGTCGAAAGAACGTTTTTTGGATGAAAAATACCGGTTCTTGAATTATTGAAAATCGTTTTTGCATTTTAGAAGGCTAGATTTATAATTTTTTATAATTATTATTCGTATTTGCGCGGTTTATTTATTAAATTTTGTAAAGTTCGTCTTCTGGATTATTGAAGACATTTTTTCCCATTTTTGAAAATCATTTTTTAAACTTTGCACTATATTTGTGAGATATTTGCACTTTATTTTTTAAAAAATTTTTGAAGATCGTATTTCTCGTTTTCCGCTGTTCATTTATCAGATTATTGAAAATAATTTTTGATTGTTTGACGGTAATTAGTTTTCACTTTTTGCTTTTAATTTTTTAGATTTTCGAAGATTATTTCTTTGAAGGGATTTTTGTCTCAAAGTCTTTTTTGGATTTTCACAGATCACTTGTTTGAAGGTTGTTTTTTTAAAGGTATTTTTGTCATTTTCAAGGTCACTTTTGGAAAATAAGTGTTGCGATGTAACGGTCGCGTTGCGCGCTGCGGTAGATCAGACTGTCAGAGAGAGAGAGACAGAGTGGGGGTAGGCGTTCGTGAGAAAAAGAGGGGAATGCGTGGTCAATGCTGGCAGCTTAATGCTACCTGGTTAAAGCTACGTTGGAGGATTACCGCCACGCTATTCGTCTTGCATCGTCTTTCGTCACCTCTCGTCCATAGCTTCAGTTCTTTCTCGTCCGTGGTGACAGATACGGGATCCCGGCAATCGTGTATCCATCAATTCTCGAGTTTCCTTGTTGTTCATTTTCGGCCAGTTTATTTTGCTGTACTTGCATAAACACGCGTGCATCTTCGGACCTTCAAACTTCACGTTCGTTCGATCGGTGTGGGAGACGAAAAAAGGAAGATTCTTCCGATGTCGAGCTTCCGGAACGAGAAAATGAAGTGAGTTGATATTTGTAGTAACGAACGTGGCAACTAGCGCGAATTTTGCAATTCGTCGCAAAGATAGAAAGGAAAAGATGGGATTTGGATAATGCAGGGTAAAAGGGAGCGAAGAATCTCCATTACTGCATTCGATCTTTTATTCTGAACACGTGTATGTCTAAACGAGATTTTTATCAGAGGCATGCTCCATTCGCCACTTTGCACAATCAAACATAATTTTGAAAATATCATTTTGAAAGAACAATCAAAAAGATTTAAAGATCTACTCTTCTTTGCATGTTTATCAACAAAGAGGGACCTATAACCCAAACAAACCCAAACAAAGTTGTATAATAAATATCATTACAAATATTGATATTCAATACAGTTACGAGACATCTCTTGAAAGAGTACATGAGAGATTCAACGCTATATTTAATTTTTACCGATTGATTGATACAACATAAAAAATAAAAACCTTTTTGTTTTCCTAAAATAGATTAATAGGTTTCCTTTTTCATAAATAAAAAAAATTATTACTTCAATGTTGATTTTTCGCAGAGAAAATTACATTGTTATATTGTTTACAATTAATATATATATATATATATATATTGTTTATTATATTACATTATTATTTTCTTAAATGGATATCTTTTTGTTTTTTTTTTATTCAGAAATTGAGGTTTACAATGTGTGCTCGTTTTCGACAATTACTCTTGTTTTTTTTTTTCACCGTGGTCGATCTGGTTTGTTTGTGTTGTTCGGTTTTTCGTTTTTTTAATATTTAATGTTTTCATTCTCGTCTTTTTTCGACTTTCAAATTTTTGCTTTCACTTTGCTCGGTATTTTTGGTAATTTGCATCGGTTTTGAATCTTAAGCTGTTGGACTGCCACGATTATCGTGATCTGTAGGAAACTCTCGTTCAAACATCGGAGTAGCGAAGCAATAAATCTTCCAATCTGTCGATCTCGTAAACAACTAGAATAAATATTGAAACATTTTTCAGGATGTTCTTGAACTGTAAAGAAGTTGTCCCCTCCTGTCCAAAACCCACAATCGTCCTCGTGAATCTAAACGTGCACCGTGTTTGTCATAGCTTGTGAAGATATTAGAAAAAAAAAAAAAGAAATTGTGATCACTCTGAGCATCTATAATCGCCGGACAACTTTGGATGCCCAACCGAGCAAACACAAAATACCAGCGCCCCATTTTTATCGCGCGTCGCTAGACGTCCCGATAAGCTCTCTTTGGATTTTCCATAATTCTCAAAATTCCGAAAAATCTTGTTTTCTATCTTGACGAAAACGACGTATTTGCTGGCTTGCTGAAAAACATTTGATACTCTGTTTTCGTTCGATCGTTTCGAACGTTAGGATGATGATTTTTTTTTTTTTTTTATTACACGCGAGATCGATTCGAAACTATGTACGTCAGATTTCAAAAAAAACAAAAAGCCTCTTCCGAAAGATTTCATTGACAAGACCGTGTGGTTCGTGGGTTTTAGGATTTTTTTGTTCTCGTTTTGATCGCTGCTCGCCTGCAGATCGGGGTCTATGGCACTCGTGAGAAAATTCAGGACACATTATCGTTAGAGAATTTATATAATATCGTACATAAACAGCATTGTGTGCATCAGTGAGGGACCTATAACCTAAGGTGGTTGGATGTAAAGCAACGAGGAGCGTTGAATTTCGCTAATTGTGCACATTATTTATCTCCCTTCTAAAAGAACAAATGGCGAGGTATTTTTTGCCACGAATTTTTTTTTTCAATCCAACTCCGTAGCGAGAGTCTTCTCTTCTGACGTTCGCGAGGACATTTGATGCTGGAAAAAAACATCACGGAGAGATCCGAGGGAGGGGAATTGGTGTCCGATAAAACCGACGATTCTACACGCTCGTAGAGATCCCGAGATCTTTGACCGTTTTGGAATTTTATTAATTGCAAAAATGAAACATCCCGCGTTTGCGCATGGAAACGTTTAGAACCAATTAGCAAAAATCCACGAGGTTCCATCGACGTTTTATCAATTCTCATCCAACGATCCATTTTTCGTCTCAACTTTCAGAGAAACACCTTTTTAATGTAAAACCTAAAAAATGATCAATCGTATATTTGCCGTTATCCAAATGAAAATTCATGGTCGTGGGTCAATTGGGAATTGGGTTGGATCGTCGATCAACGAATTGGGCTGATTCGTATTATCGAATAACCCTGCTATAGTTGATATCTAGTCGAATCATTGATGAAGAACCTCAGGGGTTCCTTCTCTTCGTTCAGTAATGAGGGACGTTCGAGGGAAGACGTTCCGTGTCGTCATGAACATAGCACGGCGTTAAGATTCTCGGAAGTAATACAAGACAAGCGTTATTCAGCCCGGGGTCTGGTGAGTTATAGAAATAGTGGATCGGATCACCTACACAATAACAATTCACGCACTCGGCCAATTTACACCGATTATATATACATCAACTTGCCTCGCGTTCTCAATTCTCGTTAATGCTCTACTTCATTCATATGTAGAGAACTTTATATGAAAAAAAAAAATATATATATATATATACATATATATATATATAAGTTCTCTACTCTTTGACTCTCGAGAATTTTTATATGTGTGCATATATATATATATAAGTATATAAAATTTCTTTAATCAAGCCATAATATCAACAAGTGCCATAACTATTATATGAAAAATAACAGTGGTGAAATCAAAGAGCGATCGAATGTCTACTGCCCTCTGAAACTTCCGGTGTTTTTCTTTGTATTCACGAAAAAAGGACAATTGAAATAGTATTGCTTAATCTCGTGAAGCGTGATAAATAAATGAATCAAGTTTTTGTAACTAAGGATGTTCAGAATGAAGTTGAGAATGCATTTTAATTTGTATCCCTGAGACTCAATTTCAATTGTTGTTGATCTTTGAGAATGCATCTCGATGATTATCATTGAAAATGACTTTCAATCGTTGTTAACCTTTTTTTCGTCGGGATATTGATACGAATCCAACTAGATATTAAAAATGGCTGATAATATCAACGTATATTGAAAATTAAATGTAATTAAAAAGAAATTAATTTCGTTTAATTAATAATTTATTTATTTAATATTACATTTTAAATATAATAACTAGATAATACATTTTAAATATAATAACTAGATAATACATTTTAAATAAATAATAAACATTTACTTAATAGTAAAATTAATTTAATTCGAAAAAATTAAAGTAATTTTTATTAATTTAATTTCGAACGTAATTTTTAATGTTATATAATTTCACGCAGTCCGTGAAATTTGAAAAGTCATCTTATTTCTTGAACAAACCTCGTACGATCGATTACTATGGTAATATCATTGATAATTCAATGATAAGTCGTTTCAGTAATTGATTGATGATGGAATTTTGTCATTGTGGAATCCAAAGGTAAAAGTAATCTCAAAGTTTAAGGCGAAGTAAAGGGTCAAAAGGCTTTTAAATGTTCGAAGAAAAAGTCTCGTGTTGCTCACTTAAGGATGCACTTCGCCACGTGCTCAATCCGGAATTCCGGAAGAACGGTTAGCACCACGTTTCGTGTTACTTTTACTCGTCCGGTTTCCTTCGATTCTAACATTCTCTCTCTCCCTCCCGCCCTCCCCCCCCCCCTCTTGTTTTCCACTCGTCGCTAGTTGTCGTACTGTACAAAGTACTTTAGGAGCTGGCATGAAGAAGACCCGTGCCACCGAGCGCGCGAAACTCTCGTAGGATTTCCCGAACAACTCGACTAAACGTGTCGTACATTTACAGCAGTCGCACTTACGCTCGTGGAACTGCCTTTATCCTGGAACAGAGGAAAAAAAAAAAAATACCCAAGCGCACGAACTTCGATTATTTTTTTCGCACAAGCGATTCGTTCCTCTCGTTGATAACAATAAAATATCAACGCGAAATAAATTTATTTCTTAAGCCATTTAATTGTTCACGAACGTCTGATAAAGACTCTGAAAATAAATTGATAATAACATTTTCTTTTCGAAATCTTCTTTAAAATTGCAAATTATTATTTTTTTTTCAAAGTCAAACAAGTCATTAAATGAATGTATACAAATTGGAAATTTATTAAACTCTTTGGATCGAAGTTCATGTCCAATCGTGAAATTCGTTGGTACTACGCAATGCAAATATTTGTAACAACAATCGCGTCGACGGTACAAATGGTAAGATTTTTTTCCTCGTTCGTTGGAAGTCAGAAGTTACGTTTTGTATCTCCATTTCGCTGGAAGGAAGAAAAAAACTCACTTAATCTGAGAAAAATGGGAAAAGTTTAGGCTCCTTATCTCAAACTACGTCGGAAGATTAGAAAAGAGAAAAAAAAAACAGTGCATAGATTATCGAAGCGAGCTGACAGCAGTCGGAGGACGAATACGCAAATTCGCGTTCCCGCACGTGCTGCATCCACAAATAAGCCGATGAGCACGTACCTGAACGATGGAACGTGCCAGATCGTCGCATGCTTCAAGGACACATCCGTATGGATATTTGGCAGATTTGTTAGCATTGCTTACTTTTTCTCGAAGCGTAATCACGCCTCGATGTTTTGTTTTTTTCTTTGAATATTCAGATACGCCAACTTGTTTTGATAAACCGAAACGATATTCCCGATTTGTCAAAGGAAATATACCTTTGTTTCTTTCAATTGGAATATGGAATATGAAACGCGGTCGTTTCAATTACCGCTGATCAACGATTCTGTGCTGTATGAATGAACCAAGTTTTTCGATCGTCAAAGCTAATTTATCGATCGCCAAATTCTATTGGGCGCGATAGGCGAGTTGGGACTTAGTTTGGGAGCCATACTCCGTTTCCTCGATTTATATTGGGCTCGTAGCGTACATTCGCTATTGATCGAGAATGAGAAAGTGCAGAAACGTGGGCGGGCATTCTTGACTTTACGCATGGTCAAAGCTTGGACTCGTTTTGTCCGATTTACTTAACGAAACCTGTTTATGGATCCAACTGAAAATATCACAAAGTCATTTCCTGGCTTGAACATTGCCGTTTCTTGAATATGAAATCTCGAGTTATTATTGAACGATACTTTTTTCATTATCAAAGATATTTATTAATTGAACGTAATAATACGATTACATTTGCTGCAATAGTACGCTCCGTTTTATCATCGTATTATGGTCTTCAACGATAATCGACGCCTGAAAATACTATCATAAAGAATAAACTAGGTGCAGTAAAAAGAAATCCATTATTTTTCTAATAGATGACTTCAGTTATCTGCATCTCGCTTGGTACAAGTCCGATCGGGTTATACTATATGGCGTTAGATAGATGCGATTTCGTACTAAACAAACAAAAGTTTTGTGATTGATTGACTCCAGAAAATAATGGATCTATTTTTACTACACCTTACATAACGATCTAGTTTTAGATCGGTTACATTGCGAACCTATTCCAGGGTGAAAGCCTGATCAGAGCCGGATTTTATTTTGAGAAAGCTAATACTTTTTTCCTGACTAGAATTTCTACGCGGGACATTAATGTTTTGGCAAAAAAAGAAAGCTTTCTCATTTAAAACGATACACGACTGGGGAAAAAAAAAAAACATTCGAATACCTGAAAGACCTCTCGAATGAGTCACACCGCGTTTTTCCTCTCGACTTCCCTTGCTCGCTTTAACGACGAAAAATTTCACGCTTTGCCTTCACTCACGTCTTTTTCTCGATATTTGCTCTCGGTTCTCCCCCTACAGTAGTTCCTAAACCAAAAAGTATCGGACCTCCTAGCCTCGAGAGATAAAGAAGTTAAGAGACGCGACAGAGGAATCCCGACCGTCAATTAGGTCCGGAAAGTGCACGGACAACACTCGCGTTATCTCATTTGTAATGATTTTTACAAAAACCCAATTGGATTTGAACATTCTTAAACCCAAAATAACAGAAGAAAGTACGTTCAGCATTCAAAAGTTTCATCACAGTTTTTGGATTATGGTGTAATGATTGATAATTAAGTTTTATAGAAGTTTGAATAAATCGTTTCCTGTCAAAAGATTTTAATCGAAAAGCAATGCTCCGCAAATTTTTCTGTTGTGCTTTTCTTTGTACGGCTATGATTGTCTTCATTGGGATTTGCATCGGGCGGCGCCATCGCGTACATGGAATTGTAACTTAATCCGGAGTGCGGGTCGCCCGCATTTACCTAATGAGCTGTCGAGACTTTCTTCTGCTCTTACCGATTCTCCGGTCAGGTAAGAAGCCTTTCGACTTACCGGAGGCCGTTTTTACAGGCGAAAATACAGACTGGTGAAAACTATGGTCGTAAGACCCCCCACTCACTGGGTAAGTAAGTGGGGGCTGATGGATAAAAGAGCGACCTCGCTCTCACCGACGAAAATAAGTTTTTTTAATAATTTTTTTAATTCACTCAACGGTTCTGTCCGGCCCAATTAAATATACTATATTGAACATACATGAAACTCAAATATGACAAATTCTTATTTTTTAAAAAAGTCGAAGTGGAATCAATAGTAAAGTAAATTCTAATTAGAAATTTCTGTCTTCCTGGTTGGATCGAATTCTCCGGTTTCATTTGTCTGAAACAAATAAAATGTCTTTTCAATCTTTATTAACGTCGCTATTGTTAAGCGTAGTCGTTTTCTATTTTGCTTATTCTTCGAAATATGACCACGGTTTGAAACGAAAAGTATTACTTTGCCCCAAAATGCCATCATAAAATTACTTCAAGAAAAAGTAATTTTTTAAAAATATACAAACTATTACGCTCAACGATAGTTATTACAATTATTTTAAAAATCGTGCAATATTGACAGGTCTGACTATTGTTTCCCAGCGATTGCGTCAGCTCGAAAATAGTGGTTTTGAGAAAACCTATGAAACAGGGTGGGTAAGGATTATCCCTTTACAGCTTTCTACTAAAATTGCTCTAACTCTGTAATTTTCATAAATTAAAAAACAATTTTTCGTACGCTTATTTTTGGCAGTACATGCTACGAGAAAATGCAAAAAAGAAAATCATTTTTTTCGAAAACAAGAAATTGGGTGACCTCGTTGATTCGAAAAAATAGTTTAAAGAATCGAAATATTTCCAATCGCCAAAAAGTTAACTGAAAAATCTCTAAGGTTTTGTTTTCAACTACGTATTATTTTTTTCTTTTCCTTCTTTCGTTCACCCCATTTGCGACCACACCCGGACCTTAATGGTCGATCCAGTAATGGATTACTCGTGTTGCCCCGGATGTCTAATGTCCGGCGAGTAGTACGTAGTACGCTGAAAAAGCAAAAGGTTGAAGGCTCGAGGAGGACAAATCTTGGCTCGTGGGCACGCGCCCGCATTTGCGACGCGGCCTCCGGAGTTCCGGTCCCCAGCGGAACGAAGGGTTACTTCCGGTCTTCGGAACCGTTCGATATCCCACTATTCTTGCTCTTCGTTCCTCTTTCTTGCTTCACCATGACCCCCAGGTGCTTTTAGATTTCACCTCGATGATCACGTGGGCCCGCTAGACCGCCTCCCCTTTCGTGTTTGGGCGGAAGTAGTAGCGAGTGCGCGCACCGTTAGATTTTAGCAGCTCATTCCGTTCGCGGTTGCGCAACAAATGCGGGATCGATGCAACGAAAGAAACGATTTTTATCCGACTTAATAATAGAATGATTCTTACGAAACCGCTTCCGAGATCCTCTTCCGATTCACTTTATTTTATTTATTTAAAAATATTTAAATTTCATTTCAAAATTCGAAGTAAAGAGCGATTGAAAAAAAAAAACGTATACATTTTTTTTTTCGTACATTAATAATGTTCCGTAGGAAATTTCATACAAAATATTCATAAGGACTTTTTATAAGTAAAGCAATCTTGTCAAGGACCTCCGGACGTTAGGGTTTCATCCGGTTGATCCGAAACGGAAAGAAAAACGAGTTTACTTTTTCTTAAAATGGCTAATGTTGGCTCCCATTCGTCGAGGTTCTTTTCGTTATCGAATTTTAATATAAAAAAAGGTTGTTTATATTTTTATTGTCGATTTTCCGTGAAAAAATGAAAATCTTGTTAACAATGATTAACAATAAGAATATAATTTCGCAAAGAATTATTCATTAGACCCTATAAGGCGGTTAATTGAAAGGATTTTTTAATTTAACGAGGGTTTCGACAAGATAATTTATTTGTACAAAAAAAACGCTAAATTTGTTAATTGACAATTAAGATTTTTTTTTAACACGAAGTTTAACGATCGATGGGTCGAGTTGAACGATAAAGTATCTTTGTACTTCGCACGGTTCGAGACTGGATCGCGTCTTGGCAGTTATTTCAGTCTGTTCTGGCCTGTACACGTGACGAGTGAATATCCCTATTCCCATGGGGAGAGGCGTGTTTCGCAACAGCAGATGTATCAATTAAACCGCGCAGTTTCAACGAAAACCTCCCAGAGAATCCCATCGGCTCGAACACAGATTTTTTATTCGCTCCGCTCGCAAACACGACCATGATCGTGCGATTTAATCGATAAAGTTTGATTTTTTTCTCCGTATTGTGTTACAGCTCGCCTTTGTACAGATCTGTGAACGGTGGAGGCAGGATGGCCCCTGCTAGCGCGTGCAGTGGTTCTTACGGGCTTTCTTACATGTCGGCAAGTCCCATGGAACTCACAGGCTCGACGCAACAATTATGGGGCTCGCAGGGTGAGCATAAAACTTGTTAATTAAATATGTTAATATTGAGATCGCAGTTAAGGGAATGACGAACACGTTCCTAGCCACATCGAAATTTTAAAATCCAATTTCTCCCATACTGTTCAACCGCTTGGAATGAAATTTATTCTGTGTATGTAGGACACTTGCTCTAAGAGGAACATGCTCGGCATTTACCAAAATTTTGAAAAAAATTGTGCAGGTTCTGGTTACCATGGGTGAAATTGCGAGCTACCATCCATCGTATTGCACTTTCACAAATTTCCCGAGCATAAACCTCTGAAACGGTGAAACGTACACATTCCGAGCTTTGTTTCATCTAAATGTACCACCAGAGCTCAAAATCTTATCGACCATCAAGAAAATTCAGTTAAACGATTTTCTCACTGGCGGCGCAGCGGCTCGCATTCTCCGTTCTTATCGACTTCGCTTGCATCCTTCCGAAGAATCAATATATTTTTTTTGACTTGTCACTTGTCACTTGTTCACTGCGCTAATTCGTAACCTCCGTCGCTACGATAGCTAAGCTGCAGCAGGGAAAAAAGTCCAAAAAATATTCTAGAAAAGTTTTTTTGCATTTTTCCATTGTAATTTTGCTCTTTCGGTAAAAACTCGGGCATATTCGTAATCAGCAGAAAATTTTCGATTAAACAGACCCTGTTAAGAGTTTAATAACGGAAACAAAAAAATTTCGACTTCCCCCGGCCACTTTTCTGAAATCTTGAAAATCACGATATTTCAAAAGGTCGTAGAGTGAGCTCCTTAAATGCGATGGAGATTCATTGGAGGTATTTGGAAAAGCTTTTTGCCTGACTTAAATAATGGCGTTGGATTCGTATTGATATCTTTTATACACAAAAAAAGAGGCAAAGGGGTATGTATGGAAAAATTTGCAAAAATCGATGGTCCAACTTTGAAATTCTGCCAAAAATCGAAAAATCATCGGATTTTAGAGATTAAAAAAGTACTTTGAAGAGAAAATCATAATGAAGAGATTGAGCGCAAACTGGGGTGCCAAATCCCAAAGGAAAAGAAGTTATCCACGATTTAGTGAAAAAACTTGTATCCCCCAAAAATCGAAAAAAATTTTAGTTTTTAAATATTTTTTTTATTGGTCTATTTCGATGTAATTTTATATCCTGAGTACGAATCTACCATTAATTTTCCCCAAAACCCAAAATTTCCATGAAAAAATTGTAAAAAACTTAAAAATTGTCATTATCGTCGTAACGAGGTGCTGCGTCGAAAGTTTCCAGCGTATTCGTCATTCCCTTAATGTTTTATTTTTATTTTTCACCGTCTATTAATATCCCATTTTATTAATTTGATTAGTCTAATTTGATTTGATTAATATTTCAAGTATAAAATTGATTGTTTTGATATAACATAGTAATTGATATGAATAATTAATAATATAATTATATAATTAATTATATAAATTATTTATATATATATATATATATATATATAAATAATATGATAATTAGTTAATCGTTAAAATAAATCTATCCTTTGTAAAGTGACTGGCAAACGCGACAAAAATGATAGACTTAGGAAAATTCTAAAAATACTATATCATCAAGATTTGCAACTATTAACGTCTGCAGAAGCTATTTTTCCATAAACAAGCGCATCAAATCGATATGTTTAAAAGTAACAAATTATTTATTGATTAATTTTATCATTTGTCTTGCCTGTAATCACTAAATTATTCATTATTAAAATATAAATCGATTTACGAAAAATTCTTGCTTATAACAACTTGATAGTTTAGTCAAAAATTTGCAATAAATTCATCCAGGTATTATTATTCCATGAAGAATCATGAATCCCAAAATTTTCGAAAACTTTCGCGATTTTGAAATACCCATCCGGCAAGACGTTAAATTATACGGGACCCACGAATTGTGTTTGGAATTAGGTCTCGGCGGTGGACTTCCGCCCATCACCGAGGATTATGGATCCACCAAGGGGCTATCGAACGTTTCCCATCAGACGCTACCAGCGTTTTCACAACCGTTCGGCAGAAATACGATTTTCCCAAATTGTAGTCCACCGTACTTGTCGCAACAAGCGAGCACCGGTACAACCGGAAGCGATGGAGGTGGTCCGGCTTGGTCCTACGCGCCGCAGGTCAGCGAAGCCCTTTCGAGTGCGCCCTATACCGTCGTTATTCCACCTAGGAGACAAACGTCGAATCCGACAACGCATCATCAAATAAACGGAATGCCATCCCAATCGACTCGTAAGTATTATCGTTCAATTTTTCATTTTCGCTCGTCAATTAATTCCCCCGCGATTACTCGATGTCCGTGAACGGCTACGTCTAGAAAAAAATCCAATTAACGGATTCGGACACGTTCATTAATGTCTGGCTATAATAATTGATTTTTTTTTAAATATATGTTGAGGGAATACGAGGTTTGTTCAAAATTAAGGTGACTTTGTATTTCTCTCGAAAAGTATCAATTTATTCATAAATATCTATTTTGTTCCTTCAAAGTAATTCCCCTCAGACGTAATACACGGGGTGGGGTAGAAAACCCGCACTTTCATTTGGATTTGAGAAGGCTCGAAGTTACGAATTTTAATACTCCGAAACTTGTAGTTTCGGAGTATTAATTAGTCCGCGAAATTTGAAAAATCACCTTATCTTTCGAACGAACCTCGCGTTATCATCGATTGCTTCGACAACATCGTTAAATTATCGTTTCCCCGTTCGTTTCTCTTTGACTCCTTTGGTAAATATTTCTTTTGCATCCATCGTTGCTTGAAACCGTGAAACAAAAGAGACAGAATAAATAAGGTTTCGTCGCGGTTTTGGAGATATCAGTGAGATTTGTGCTTATCGTGAAAAACAAAAAAAACAAAAAAAAACAACACGATCTCGTACCGTCGCGTTTCGCAACGTTACCGAATCAAGATCAATTCGTCATTCCTGTACTCGTTTAATACTCGTTGTTACTCTTGGTATCCGCGATTTTTTTTACTTTTTCATCAATTTTTTCGGGTCGAAGAAAAATTCGAAATCGAACCACCTAGTGGCGCTTGCGAGGACACCCGGGTGGTCTTCAATGCTGCGTAACCGGCGCTAAAGTGAACGAAAAAAAAAAAAAATAACGAAAACGTAGCGCGCCCGCGTGTGGAAATTGTCAAGATGCTGCGGTCGTGCGTTCCTTGTCCTCCGTGAGGTTGACCTCTCGTTTTTCTCGTGCTTGCCTTTCGATCCTCGGAGCTTTCGCGTTCACCGCGATGTTGAAGGATCGCAGACCACCGCGCATGGGACTCCATACTTTGGGACATTAGGGATGGTGGTCTGTTTGCGCTCACGGACCTATATGCGCTTTCAAAGAAACGCCGCGATCGTTCTCAAACGGAGGAAAAATAAAAATTTCAACGCTTCGACTGTTTTGACTAGCCTGGGTTTCGATCGTTCAAAATTTCATCGATTCACGATGCAACGCGCTTCACTTACTTTTATTACTTTGGATATGGTTGGTTGTTGATGTTTGGTCAAGTAGGATCAACGCGAGGCTCATTGAACAAGTTTAAAAAATTATATATAATTAGTTGCTGACGAGGCTCCTATTAAGCATATGTCAATATCGTTGAATGTTAAGTAAATTATTATTGACTGTGGAAAATGAACATTTCGGACAATTCGTTATTGAATCAGCTTTTTGTAAGGTTAAACATGCCATATCTACCAAATCTAGTAAATCTAGTAAATACAGACGCAACAAGGTGTCGAAGTAGATGCTGAATTTGAGAAAGCAGAAATGAGAATGAACAGAGCGAGAAGTTGAGAAAATTGTTTGGGGGTGGTCTTCTTCGTTGGAGTAAAATGGTGGAGAAGACCTTGTAACCAATTCGATCCCACCAACGATCAATTATCCGCTCCAGGGTCCTGAGGGAAAACATGTTTTGGGGTGAGATCCGGTTACGGTACACGTTCTTTTTTTCCCCCTGATGAGAAAGTCAGCGTTTCTCTTCTTTCTTTTCGTTGCGTGTTCTCGAAGTCAAAAATGATGAATTTTTTTTGTGAAAAAAAAAAAGATTTATTTTATCGATGATCAAAAAAAGAAAAAAAAAATAAACAAACACGTAAGATATTACATCGAACTGGTATAAATCAAATGAAGTGGAGATGGAATCTGATGGTTGAGGAACGGTTGCTGGATTTTCAGGGCAAAAGAATTTATCCGATAGATAAGACGTTATCTCGTCTTTTTCGATATTTCGAAGTTCCCTGTTCTCTCTTTCTCGAAATGCGTTAAAATACAAGTTTTTTTTTCGTATACCCCCTCCCCCTCTACCTTTCGTTAACTTCGAAGCTAATGCAACAAAAATACCGACGAAAAGATCCGAGTCAGTAAAACAAGTATAACATTTCAATATATCGTTGATCAAAGCGAATGAACAATTTCGCTGATCGGATTGGTGTGTGGTTCTTCGTATTTTTTTTTTTAAATTCTCTGTGTCATTACTGAAACAACCCCGCGTAAGAATTTAGCGTTTTACGGTTGATAAATCCTTGAAGGCGCGATATTTGAAGCGTTTTTATCGATAACGGGATCGTTCATTACGGAGCATAAAGTTTTTACCGATACGACCATGACCTAGACATCGTGACTTGTTGTAGGTGTAACCGAGTTGTGTCTACAAGCGATAGCACGCGAGACCGCGAGCTCGTGCAGGTTCTATAAAAACGATAGGGTTGTATCTATAAACGAGGCTTCGTATGTGGACGACTATTTTGATAATTTTCCAAGTCATTGCGCCCGTCGAGCTTCCACTTGTATATCTAATCAATCTCAGCTCACTATCATACAAAAACGATATTTGTACTTTTGTACACAAAATAACTGCTTCGCTGAATTTTCTTTGATAATTGAAGATTCTTCGTATCAGTTATGAAATTAACGATGTACCAAACAATAATAACGATACCATTAATCCTACAAGCGATTATCGGGTGGTTCGAACTCTTTTATGAATGAATAGAGTCAATCGGGTCAAGTGTGCGCACTTTGAAACGCGAAGAATCGTCGGGCTTGTAACTTGAGAGGCGGAGTGATAAATTCGCACTAGTCTCTTAGAGCATTTATTCAATTAATGATCGAATTAAGAAAATTTACAGAAAACATTCATATTTATAAAAAAAAAAAAGGATTGATTATGTATCGGACAAATTAATCGTTTATTCGCGAAAGATGAGCGCTGATAAGTCAACACCCGCGCACACTTGCCCCGGCAAGACAAAACGCGTACGGATGCATCCGTAACTCTATCAGCACCGAATATAACCTTAAAGTAGTGACTGATCATATAATTCAAACGAATAAGATGAACTCACCTTAATTTCAATTCGGGCTCAGGCGTAACACTTTTCATAATAGCAGATCTTTTTTGGGATCGTCCATTGTCGTTTTTTCAATTAAAAGAAACATATAAACGCTGTGGTTTGATTAGACTAATTATCTATTCAAGCACGTGCGACTCGCCCGTAGTAAACCGTCAACCGCCCTCAGCACGTTCGGAGATAAAGAGGGTGCTGACGCTTACTCCGTATAGCTATCACAAATGACACTAATAGCAAAACCCATGATATTCTTAAATAACATCAATTAATCGAGATAAATATACAAATGAGACACGAAAGTAATGCGGCGATTTGAGAAAAGTTTTTTTTTTTTATTTTGTCTTTGGTCGGGTCGTTGAAACTGGAGTTTTTTCATTTTTTAGACGTCGGATTCGGTTCCCTTTTATTTATGACTTTTTCGCTCTCTCTCTCTCTCATCTCCCTCTATTTCTCCCTTTTTATAACGATTTTAAGGGTGAGGCCCATTTTTTTTCTCGTTTTTCGAGTGGCGGCACGCCGTCTTTCAAAAGCATCATCTTGCGGTCGCGTATCTTTTAATGTATACCGCGCGATGATGCTCCTCGAGTGCGCGTCCCCGAACGGATATTTTTTTTTTCTTCTCTATCCACTCGTAAGTCGGACGAGGCGTAGACAGTCTGGCCACAGGCTTTTCATGGTCACCGCGGAAAAGCAGCCATGCATTTTCGTGAACGAAACAGTTTCATGAATGGGATCTCCCGCCACGTGGCCAGACTTCGAAACTCGCGTCCTTGCAGTCTTAAATTGAATCACCTCGCGCTTCCCATCTGTGTACGATCGTCGCCGATGTGTGTGCGGAAGCAGGAGAAAAAAAGCTCATTTGATACACTCTACATTTCCAGATGACTTTGCAACGACTCCTCGTCTCGTTTTCCCCTCGAACTCGATTAGTTATCAGAATCCCCAGTCGAGAATCTACTCGTTTCCTCAAACTCATCAACACGATGATGATATTGGTTTAAAAGAAATTTTTCTTTTTGTAAAAACGTTGACGATCCCGAGTCAGACCGAGTAGATGACGGTTTTTTTGACTTTGAAAAATTGAGGCATGACTAAATGCACGATTATGCAAAAAGTTAGTCCAAAATAGGAAAATTGTGGATTTACGAATCTAAATTGTGTTCTACGTGTTTAGCATCACGAATATCTAATTTAATAGTAAATAGACACTTAGATCTGATGATTCGTCACTTTTGATAAAAATTCAAATCGAAATTAACGTTTGCAGAAATTCTACATTTATAGCTATTAAATTAATTTGTTCAGGGTACCACGGAGAATCGTTTTTGCTCGCGTGAAAATCCTTAGTGTATCAAATTGGTTTTCTACATTGGATTTCAATGAGGAGTAGCAAAGTATGACACAGGGGACCGATGCGATGAGCCATTGGATCGTCGAATGATTCATTAGGTACCATGAAAGAGCGTAGAAGTTCATTTGGGTCCCAACGACAATTTTTACTCGGCGAAGTATCCATTACAGAGTGTGGACGGAAAAAATGCCCTGCTACTCGTGGTGGGGGGGGGGGATACGAGTGGCTCATGACAGTTTCGTGCACGAAAGATAATAACGCAAGCAGATACCCAGCGTTGGTCTTAAAATAATTTTTTTCCACTTCTTATACCGTTCAGACGCGTGTACCGTATAGGGAGCTCGATGCGTGAAAGTTACAAGTGTGGGAGGATCGTTGCATTTTCCGGTTTACGGTTTATATATACATACATATATTGCCTGTTCGACGCTATCGTTAAACGCCGGAAGTCCTGATAAAGTCACGTCCGTCTCCTGCAACCCACCATCCGATCCCTCTGTACTTCGCTTCTTCCGCGTATACCGTGACTTTGCACTATAAATATTCATTTTTTCGATTATGCCTTGAACCGTTTCGATATTACGGTTTTGCGCGTATAAGAAAAGTCGAAAAAGTTGGGAGCCAACTGACTTGAGAAATAAATTGGACAACGATTCTTTGGATTTAGAAAGTCGTCGGAGGTTACTTATTAGAGAATCGTTGACCTCGAGACTCATCAAAAACGTGTTATATCGATTAGTGGTGGAGCTCGCCCATTGGGCAATATCGTCATTTATGCTGGAGCTCATCGGGTACAATCGTAACGAACAAAAAAGATCGTTCGCATGGACTCTTCTGAAAACCTGAGAAAAAAAGAAAATCTTTAAGGTGTTCTAACGCAGAGGTTCACATTTCCGGCTTTTTGGGCTTGGGAAAGAAAAATAAGAGTACTTCTGCCATTATTTCATTTATTTTTTTTTATAACGATGTTTTTTTATAGAGTTTGTTTGTAAAATTTGTAGGAAAAAAAACTGAAAATGTATGGGGTTCTTAATGTTGTCGTTAAACAAAAGGATCGTGGTGGTTGTCACGATTTTCTAACTTCCAAGCTACGTATTGCAAGATAACAATTTCTAACCTCAAAGCTACGAATTACAAGATAAGAATTTCTAACCTTAAATCTACGAATTACAAGATAAGAATATCTAACCTCAAATCTATTAATTACAAGATAAGAATTTCCAGCCTCGAAGCTGCGAAAAACCGAAAAGAATGACTTTTATCAATCGCGTGTCAAATATTTATCATATTCAAGAATTCGAGCGACAAAAACGGTCGCGTAAAAATTCTGCGTTATCGACAGTTTCAAGCAATTTTCTTTTTGCTCTCTGAATCCGATAATCGTCGCGAAAGCGAATCGAATTTAACGTAACGAACGCAGAATGGAAGCAAAAACGAACAAGCGAAAAAAAAAAAATGAATATACGAAAAACGCAGTGCAGCACAACATCGAGGCCGAGTACTTTACCGAGGGTCGAGAGTGCGTTAATTGCGGCGCAATATCTACACCCTTATGGCGAAGAGATGGAACTGGACATTATCTTTGCAATGCCTGCGGTCTCTACCACAAGATGAACGGAATGAATCGGCCACTGGTCAAACAACCACGGCGCCTGGTAAGCAAGGAGCTACGGTCACCGCCTCGGTCATGGGGGAAACGTCATATACATGCACATATATAAATAAACATATAATATATATATGTGCATACACATACATTTACCGCAATTCGATTTTCTTATGAAGAAAAGCGAGAGAGGAGCTAGCGAGTGATATAATTGAGAAGAGAGAGAAAGAGAGAGAGAGAGAGAAGAGAGGGAGGGGCGAGTATAGGACCTTTTCGAGAAACGGAACAGATCCTACAAATAATACTTTTTTTTCCATCCGATCATCCATTCCTCACGAGACACTTCGAAAGCAAAAAGAAAAAAAAAAGAAAAAAACAAAAATTGCAGTTCCTCCGAAATCTCGATAATTTGACGCTTGCTCCTATGGAAGTTTTCAGGTATTCTTTTTTCACGGAAATTCGATAATTTTTTTTTGTTGATCGCAACGAACGATAGCTCAATTTTATATCGTTTCTGCTGCTTCAAATTCGTACGAAATGATTTTTTTTTTTCGCGCATGACCGGCGGCTGCTTGCGTCTCCGAAAGGCGACCAGGAGCCTATGTGGGAATTCGCCCGTGGTGTTGCCAATGTAGTAAAACGAGGCAAAGAAAATTTGGCAAAATCTACGCGATGGATCGCCATTGGATTTTTGTTCTTCTTCCTTTTTGTTTTTGTTTTTTTTATTTTGTTTTTTTTTTGTTCCATTTTTTCTTTGTCAATAACGCCACCAGGCTTGCAGAAAGAATGGCCACAGATATACGTCCAGTTTCAAGCAACTCTTGTCTTTTTTATTTCCCACGAGATCGCTTCCAAATCGCGTTCTCGTTGGATCGTTTCGTTCTTTATTTATTCTCGTTTTATGATGAATAGAAGAAAAGTTCATTTGAAGAAAACAAAGAAAAGAAAAAGAAAAAAACCGGGTGAACAGTCGTACGTGAAACGACCCTTAACGTTTTGGCCTCCTGTCTGTTTCAGTGGCGGACCAGGGCGAATTCTTCAAAAACTTCTATGGGTGTAATAGTACCCGTCGCGTCCTCGAGGAGAAATCGAGCCGCCGCTTGGTAGGTGTCACATTAACCTTCCAAATCAAACATCCACAATCCTCCGTTCAACAGTCTGCTCCTCTCATGCATTCGAATACCGCATTCCTCGCTAATCTAACTGTTGCTTTTTCCCTTAGCAAATTTATCTTATTATTTTCTTATTTCTTGCAGACACCTTTCCAATTGAAATCCACATTGCTTCATTAGTTCTCAATATATATACATATTTCTTCCACTCTCTTTCTCTCTCCCGCTATCTCTCTCTCTCTCTCTCTCTCTCGTTGTTTTTTTTTCTCGTTAGAATATTTAGGAACTTGAGGGTATATGGTGATTCAAGAAATTATTAGTAACCCATTAAACACCATCCTCATTTACTCGCTCGTGTTCAAAGATTTTTTTCATTTATAATATACGTTATGGATAATTGGTTAGTTTGCTTTTTTTTCCTCGAACGATGCCCATATCGCATTACATCGACGATAGAAAAAAATAATAAAAATGAAAGATTCGTATTTTCACTTTGACCTTCCGTAATTAAATTTTTCATTTTTTCTTCTTCGCTCCATTGAAAATGCATTTTCTCTCTTTTCTCTTTTGTCCCTTCTAAAATTCGAGGCTCGCTCTCTCTCCGTCTCTCTCTCGCTCTCTCTCTCTCTCGTATTTCTCGCAATCGTGTAAATCTACTCAGGACATTTTAGTTTCGTAATTAAGATATTTGTAATCTCACACGTAATTTACATTAATTTTGTTCTTTTTGGATAATATCTATTACAATTTTGTTCAATTTTATGATTTTTTTTTCGTACTTCCAGTCGGCTATCAATCGCGTGATAGAATATACGCGAATGACGTTGTTTCATTGAAAGTCAAAGCGTGTGATTAAAATTAAGATTAAACTTAATTACTGCGTAATTATCGTTTCGAAACGTGGTTCAAACTTTTTCTTTTATCCTTTCGCAAATGAATTTCCAGCTTGGATAATAAACAATAACGGAGCGAAGCATATACAATTTCCGAAGCTCTCATTTTGCGAACGATTACAACTGATCTTTTTCGCGAGTGTTTTTTTTTTGTCATTTTTTTCACGTACATTTGATAGTTTTTACCAAGCGTTTTAACGTTCCCGAAGGTATTTCGGTGCATTTATTAATCGAAACGTATCATCGTTGTTCACGCAGTCCGCGTCGAAACGGGTTGGCCTGGCTTGTAGCAATTGCGGTACGCACACGACTTCGTTGTGGCGACGTAACTCGGGTGGTGAGCCGGTGTGCAACGCGTGCGGTCTCTACTTCAAATTGCACGGAGTCAACAGACCCCCGTCGATGAGGAAGGACAACATTCAAACCCGCAAACGAAAGCCGAAGGGTGGCATGAAGCAATCGGACACATCGATCTCAAACAACGTTCTCCAATGCACTACCAACAACAACAACAACACGAACAACAACAACAACATCAGCAACATCAACAACAACAATAACAATAATAATAACAACAATCTGAAACGCGAGCCAGGTCAGTGGTGGATCTGTCGATTATACGAATTTTCCTTACGGTTTTTAAAAACTTTTTTTTCCACTCAAGTATTATTTTCACATTTTTACTGAATTCTAAGGTATTAGCGATCTTTTAGTGATTTTTTACGTATTACTAAGCCGGCGATTAAACATTGCTGTTCTTTTTCAAAAAGACAACGACCAACGATGCGGCTCGTTGATTTTAACGAATGTACGATTAATTCTCGGTTGCAGATAATTACACAGATTTGAGAATGGGAGCTCAGCCAGCGTATGGAAACGCGTTGTACCTATCAAGCCCACAAACGACGAATCGCATAATATCGTATCAATCCCCAACACCGAACGTTTATTACGACATGCTGGCCAACCAGCAACACCAACAGCAAGCCCAACCGCAACAGCAGCAGCAACAGCATCAACAACTGCTCGGAAGTCACTCGCCAAAGATAGAGTGTTCATCACCACCGGAGCGTCTATCGCGTTCGCCAGTTCTCGTTTCAGCGAGTCACTCACCTGACCCTCATCATCATCAACATCATCATCATCATCAGCTACCGACCGCTGACCTCGGCTCGGTCGCCCCAACGATGAACAAATTTTACCTCGACAATGTCCATTTGGAAAGACCGGCGGTAGTTTGAGCGTCGTCGTGATTCTTTTTCGTGATTCTTTCAATCAGCCGTAAAAGATAGCGAAAAAATCTGGAGCCTTCCGACGCGTTCAGGAACTTTCAGACTCGAGTGCTATTTGAGCTTCTACCAAACGATGAAAATCCGCGCGACAAATCACTCGCGCACAATCGGATCTCTGTTATCCCTAGCATGTAAATTAATATCCATTCCGAAATATGAAAAGTAGCTGCTAAGTCGAATTCAAGGGGAATTCGAAGTTCGATGATATTCCCACGGTAAAAAGTTTGTTTCTTGGACGATTGAAGGTCGAGTATACATCAAACGTACTTCCTTTACAATTTTTTTGCCATCTCTGGGAAATCCCGATGTCTGGGTCAAAATCGTCCAGAGAAATCATATAAATCGAAGTTGCGATCGTTGGAATCGTTGAGCACTGATAATGCCAAAGCTAGTGTCGAAAAGGAAAGAAGCAAAACGATTCCGCGTCCATTGACTTTTGTTTTCTCGATGTTTGATAAGTCGGATTACTGAAGGAAGCAAGTAATTTTACCGTTAGCAACTAATTGTCGATTTCTCAACGACGCCCACAAATTACCGATAATCGGCGAATTGGAAACAAATTTTTTATCGATTACTTAAGATTATTCTTAATTCCCCTGCGTTATTCTATCTAATGTGTTTTTCCTTTTGTAACGCACATTCGTTATTAATTCGTTAAGAGCATTTGTTAAATTATTCTTTATTTCTTTCGAACGGTGGCTATAGCTGGTTATCGAATTACGATAGAAGTTGCGACAGGGGACGACCGTTGTTTGCGTTTTAAAATGTTTCAACGCTTTGGACCTGTTCGTCACCAAGGATGACGCGTGATTCGCCTTACCGATGGTTAAAACTGTATAAAAAAGAAAGAAAGCCAGCGAGATACACGTGTATACCAATGGATAAAAAGAACGAACCGTTTGCATGTACAAAATGTTTTAGACTTCTAGTGAAACGTAAGTGATTGCAATTTGTCGAAATTAGACTCGATCTAATCGTTATTTGAGATCAACGCCTTGTACATAAAAACACTGCAGCAGTCCTGTGAACAATAACAAAAGAGAAAATATTTTTTCTTATTATATTAAAGAACATTTCTAATGGATAGTGCGAAAGGAGCTTGATATTTTATCGAAAGCTTGCGACAACAAAAACATCGATGAACGTGCAAACATCACGTTTGCTTCTCTTTCCTCGTCAGAGACGAAATCTCAGTTCCCAACGACCAATTAGCGCGATATCGAATGATAAAATCACTATGCCAAATATGCATATACACGGTAACTTTTTGTAAATAAATAATTCGGCGTTCGACTTGAGGAATGACGTTTCTAGGTTTCGTGCACGCGTGAACGATATTTCGCAATTGCTGTGCGATTTGTTTTAGGCGTCCGGATGCTTTCGTGAAGAAACTTTCGAGGGACGGACGATCTTATGGGATCTTCGTACGTCGGAGATAAGTAATACGAATAATAAGTGCGAATAATTGGCCAGCCGATACGAAGTGTAATGTTATCGTTGTAAAATATTGAAAAACGTGGGAAGGGGGGCGGGGCGGAGTTGATCGGGCGAGTCCGTTGACGCTATTTTGGAGTTGCTACGGGGTTGAAAACTCGCGGATGGAAATAATGGATTTGTTACGGTGGATGCGTTGATATGTTTTGTATCATATATATATGTTTTTTTTTTTCGAGTATTGTATCGAGTCATCGAGTTATTATTATAAAATAAAGAGGGTTATTAAGATCTACGATAATTCAACGATGTGACGAAACATTCATTTCGAAAGATACTTTGATTTCGAGCATGTTTGCTGACCCTCCACTCTCATCTGCTTATTGGCCTCACCCGGGCGACCAATCGACTTCTCAATGCGAAATTCATGTCGGTTTTATACGTGGACTCTGGGAAATTGCGGAAAAGCTGCGTTGTCATCAATGTCGGATTGAGCCAATCCAAAGTACTTTGAAACATTTGAAATGTTTAATTTAAAAACGGTTTGATTTAAAAGAGTGCATAGGATAAGTGAGAAAAATCTAATGCGAATATTAGATTAGGTATCGCCATAAAAATGCGAACGAGCCAAGCAAGGAAAATGGTTTTGGGCATTTGTCACTAAAAATATGAGATTTTTGGTACCTATGTTGAATTAGGTTCGATCAACTGTACAAAATATTGCTTCAGCTTACTTTCGAATCGTTTTGGTAAGCTCTGATGATGGACGTCTTTTCGAGATGTATTCTATCATAAGACATTTTCAAGTATTACCGGTGTGTCATTGGACTAACAGCCGGTTGAAAAGTTATTTCGAAATGGGGAAACGAATGGGGGTGGATTTACCAGTTGCCATTGCAAACTCAACAGAATTGTCATTCGGTGGCCATCCAATGGATGGTACTTCGATCACCCATTCGAGTATTGACCAAAGTTGCTTGACACTGGGAATCCTCGCGCTGGCCAATGTTAGCCACTTTCACCGAGTATCGTTCGATGCAGCGATCCACGTCCATGCTCTTTATGCTCTTCGTGCCTTATGGCTAAATATTGAGAGAGAGCGAGAAAGAGAAACGAAAAAAAAAGTTCGCGCCTCCTTATCAGCGTGAATCCTACCGTGCTCTGTAACCATGACGACAACCCTTGATAAGAAATTTTCACGCTGATGAAACACCCAGCCACTATACCAATGTAAACTATTCTTTGCCACTGGGGCTACGGCTTATGGAAAAATACACATAGCGTACAGCCATAAATAGCGCGTGAAACGCGAGCAGCCTTTCGAAATTGCGAAAATAATATCCGAGACGAGTATTTAAGGGGGTTATATCATTCCAGGTTTACGAAAAAATCGTTTTTTGTTTTTATTACTCAAACGATGTTTTTAAAATCACAAAAGGTAATATTAAAAGGTAAACATCTTAAATTTATTATCACAATTATCGTATCGTAAAAATCTTGGGGAATTTAAATGCTCGTAAAACTTGCAGTACGTTTTTTTTTTTTTCGAAATTACTTTTTCCTGTTTTAGCGAACTGATTGCTTCAGCACGGTTGCGTGGGTCAGTTTGATATTTTACAGTTACTTTACAATTATCTCGTTTCTCGTTGATAAAATTGGTTTACTTTTTACAACAAAATTCAATGCTTTGTTACACATAAATATGATAAGAAAAAGTTTTATATTTTATATATCTATATATCAACTTATTTATAAGCTTATTTTTTATATAATTAAAAATCTTACTGATTTTAGCAGAACATTGATTTTTTTTCGTCAAAAGTAAACCACATTTATTAAATTTGTTTATATAAAACATCCGTACGTTCTTTTATAGTCAGTATTGCATAAATTTCAAATATTTTTGCCTCAAGTACGAGACGATTTGTCTCCTACAACAATATTTGAAATTTATGCCTAAAAAAGACAGTTTCGAAGATTGGCTCTGTTACCGCCATTTCGTATGAAAATAATAATGAAATAAGATTTTCTATCCTTAAATATAGTATCTATAATTCCTTCAAAAGTGAACAATTCGAAATCGAAGTATTCGAATAATCCTGGAGTGACGTTATTCTTCAAAAATTCGTCTCGACATTTATTTTTGCCATATCGAAAGATTGCTCGGGTGGAGATTTCAATTCAACATATACCGGAAGCGTACCTCAGCCGTTCAATTCTCCCATGTACTCATTCTCGACGATAACTCCAAGTTCGTGCCGGTGCATCAAAAACCCAGAAAAAAGAAATACAAAAAAACTGGTTATCCTTGAGCTCTACGTGAGCGTGTACGACTCGACGCGTGAACCAAAATGGCGGACGCCCGGTTGCGCCACTTCCGGTATACCCTGAAGCGAAACTAGAACGATCGAAACGAAAGTTTCTCGTCATCAAACCTATCTAACCGACCATGTCGTTTCTCGTCGAGAAAAACCGTAAAACTCCGGACTTCCGGGATCCGGGTTAGATCCGCATCCCCCGGGAACCAAAATGGCGGGCGTCGCGTGCTCGGACCATAAAATCGTTGGATGCTTCGTAAAACTGAAGAAATCCAATCGAGCGCCCGGTTATCAAGCGCGTCGCGAACGTACCGGAGACGTTTAAAAAAAGGAACGAGAAGGATGGAACAATCCGATGCGATGATGCGAAACGCGATGATGGGAGAGGTTCGCGGCGACACTACCAGGCGGCAGCATCGACGTTCTCGCACCTTGGTGCACACCTGTGTCAAGCGGCGCTCGCTTTCGGCTCGATTCTCTCGCGCGAACTCGGTGGATCTCCCTCGCGGGGTCTCTCGTCTCGCGACGACACATTACGAACACGGCGGGGCTGAAACTTAACGAGAGCGCGGTTTTCTCGCACGAGAGAAGTACGACAAGCCTCGCGGTGAGAGCAGCGCGAGTCGACTCACGCCGTCGTCGTCGTCGTCGTCGTCGTCGTCGTCGTCGTCGTCGGGACGCCGCGTACACGCTTCCTTCATTTTTTGTTTTAACTTCGTGCTACACACGCATCTTTCGCTTTTGTACACTCGCGCATGCGTGTGAGTGTGTCTGGGTGTGTAAATTATAAAAAATATATAAACATATATACATACATATATACATATGGATATATACTTATAAACACATATAAGCAGACACATATATATATATATATATATATGTATATATATACATCCGTGCATCGCCCGATTTTTGACGGAAACCGCAAGACGTGCAAGACACATTTTCGTAAAGCATTTCCCCTTTATTCGTCGTACATTCGATACACATCGTTTTTTTTTTTTTTTTTTTTTTTTTTTTTTCGTACGTTCGAACGGACTACATAATTCGTAAGTCTACCTATTCGTGTGCCATTCGACGGAGTACAGTGGAAAAATTGAAATATAGGCAGTGAGAAACTTCGGGTGTACGTTTTTGTGAACGCGGGTAGGTGGATATGTGTGGCGGTGGAAGAAGAATAACATAACAAAAATACGTTTAATACACGGAACACTTGAAAAATGTGCTGTCGATGTGTACCTTAAGGTCGACACGAGAAATTCACATGTGCACGTGTTTCCACTCTGTTTCGTCTTTTCGCCGCTCATATACGGACTTTCCGTTGTACGCGAACGGGCGTCCGTGTATGTGTGGTCGAATTTACGTCAATATATAGGTATATATATATATACTTATATATTTGTATTTATACGTATACATATTTTGATATTAACAATTTTGGGTATTTGTAAATTTTGTTTGTTAATTGAAAAGTTGAAGTATTTATATATCTATGTATGTGTATCAATATAAATATTGATTAGAATTTATTATATGTATGTATGTATATATATATATATATATATATATATATATATATATATAAGTACACGAAACACACACAAGGGAGGGTCTTTTCTTGCAATGCAATATCGTCCACAGTTGACACAATTATTTCGAGAACGAATCACGAAAACTTCGAATTTACAAAATTCGAGTGCAAAGAAAATCGAGTAACGAGGATTTTGATTGAGGTCTCAATTAAGAGCACCTTTTTTTTTGCATATGCGTATTAACTCGCACACAGGACGTGTACAAATGAGCACAAATTTTTAAGTCCGCGGTAACGACAACGTAAAGCAACAAGGGAAAACGAGCGGATTGTTAGATCGGTGCCTGATGACAGACTGGACCGTTTGCGTTAAGGTCGTTGTCGTTTACCGTTCATATCGCCCTTCCTCGATTTTTTCTGTTGCAACCTGCCGATTGTTCTCTGGTGTAACTGACGTATAGCGAAGTAATGGATCTGTGATAAATTGGCAATGTTGGGTCGACGAAAACTGCACAATTACGCGTATTCGTGTAAACGCGCACATTTATTTTTTTTTCTTCTTTCTCTGCCGCGATGTAAATCGGCATAGTGGCCTTCGGTTGTTGTCACACGTGCTTCTGGGGGTTTTTTTTTTTTTTGCGAAACCCCGCTCGTAGCTACAATTTTGAGGGGGAAGACATTTTGGCATACGCGAGTTGTGGATATCAAAAATGTGAGCCCGCGATTCAAAGTATTACTGAATCGATATTAAAGAATCGACAAAATTTTGGAAAATTTTAGATATGATGAATGGAATAATAATACGTGGACTGTTTTCGATTTTTTTTTTTTCTGATTAATTTGTTCGGGAGATTCAAATAGCTCATGTATTGGAATAATAATGCACGAATTATTGTTCATTTCTTTTTTTCGAATAATTAATTCGAATAACTCAAATAATTTGTGTATTATTTTTCCATCGAGAATTTTTCTTCTCGACGGTACAATAATATATTAATGAATTTTTTTACTAAATAATTGTTAGTTATGAATTTATGAATTTATTACATTATTATTATTACAATAATAATAATGTAATAAATTATTAAACTGGCTATTTGTAAAACTAAACATAAACCATACAATCCAGATTTGGAAATCTACTTTCCTCATTTTTTCAATGCAATTTTTGTATTTTTTAATTTTTTTGCCGACGGTCCTTCCATTAATACCTCAAGATTGTGTATAATTTTTCAGAAAAATACAAAAGCCGTTACAAAGAAAAGACAACTTGAAATGCCCAGAATTGTCAAGGAAAACATCATCCCGTTTGGGGATTTTCTTTTATTTCTTTTTTACTTTGGCGTTAGCCGGTTTTTTTGAATTACCTTTTGGAACCGTATTTTTGGTTGCAGGCATATTTCGATGAACGCAATTTTTTTGCACTTTCGAAAGGGTCCCGTTGGGCCGATAAAAAAAAATCTTTTGAAAAAAATGTGGGTATTGAATCCGAATATGTGTATCGGTTCGTGGAATAATTTCGAATGTGCATGTGTGTGTGTGTGTGTGTGACAATTTTAGACATTTGATGGCCCGTGGATACACACGAATTCTGTTACGGATACGCTTTGATCGTATATAGGCCGACGGAACATGTTGCTCGGGTTTTCGACGTGCTGTCGCAATAATTATTGAGCCGCTCGTTTCCATCGCTGTCTGCCCGTACACCTTTCCTCTCTCGGGCGCTCTCCTTCGCCTTTTCTTTCCCGTTCATCCATATTTCTCATTCTCACTCGTACGTGCCGTATTTTTTTTTCGTTTTCTTTTCCGCGCACTCACGACTCGTAACACTCACGAAAAATTCACTCCCGTAATTCGTGCGAGCATCACCGGGCGTTTTCTTTTAAACAATTCGTTATTCTAATCGTCGTTTATCCTGTGAATTCTGTTTATGAGGTTTTCATCATCGTCTGCCCATACTGTTTGCCTACGGGAAAGAGACGGGCTACAAAGAGGAAAAAAAAGAGGGAAGATGGATCGCTGTCATTTTCAGTATCAATGTTTAACTTGAGTAAAATTTTTTGGAAAATCGTTGACGTCCAACACAATCGTCGCTATCACTGTTGTTTTTTGGAAACATTGTTCAGGCAAACATTTAGAAAAAACTTGAATTTGTATTATGGGTTTGAGTTTTAATTTAAACCTCGTATACAAAAATGAAAAACGTCTGCGGAACGAATAGAAATTTTGAAAAATTGTAAATCAAGTTTGAACGCCACCATTGATGCTAGTGGAATTTTCAATAATGATGTTCAGCTTGATGAGAAGTTTTGAAAAATCCGAGAAACCCAGCTGTATTGTGACAATTAATATATGTATCAATTGTTGAATCAGTATTCAGCTTGGGTGAAGATTTTGGAAAAAACGTCAGCACAGCTCCATTTTAATCATCAGTCGAACTGTCATTTTTCATTTCAAACGTATTAGAAACTCTGTACGTTTTCTACCCGGATGAAAAATCGAATATGTCGGTTAAAAAAAATCATAAACCAATTTATTATTATTAATTAATCAAAAGCCAGCTATATCTCGCTGTTTTATTTTTCGTTCTACAATGTTTTTTGTATCCGGTGCGCCATTTTGTATATTCTGATATACATATAAGTATATCAGCGTTTACATAATGTCGTTAAATGAAGCTGAATTTATCCGCTTGAAAATTTCGTTTCGTAAATCGGTTTACGATTTTTTTTCTATGAGATATTCGATTTTTTGTACGGTTTGAAAATTCACAGGATGCCTAATATATGCACGTACGTGAGTGTGAGCACATACATACATATATATATATGTATATATATATATATATATACACGCAATTGTACATACGTTGCCCGCACACCTTTTGGTTCGTAGCCGTGGGCCACCGCGAACGACCAAATGTTTTAGGCCGTTGTTGCGTGTGTTTGCCGTCTGATCCCGAAATTGAGGAAGCGAGACAGAGAGAGGGAGAGAGAGCAAGAGAGAGGGACAGAGAAGAAAGAGAAAAGAGAACGGGAAGGAAGGGAAAAGAGAGAGAAAAAGAGAGAGAGAGAGAGAGAGAGAATTTGAACTCACTAGTCCACGTTCAAGAAAATCAAGTGTCACTTTTAATGAGGAGAGTTCAACAAACTCTTCGATTTGACGGTAATCAAATTTAAAATATTTCAGTTTTGAAACTCGCTCTACGTACACTCGTTCTATCGGAACATCAGTCCAAAGAAAAATCTTCACGGGACGCGAAAAATGAATTTGCTTCACCGACACTTCGTACCGTACCGAACAATTGAATTTTCATTCACTGTGATTTTTGGAACGATTGCGTTGCCGCTAGAATTGTCAAGGCGTTACAACGTTCACTCACGCACGACGCAATTGTATACGAAAAATCACTCGAGTCATTTTTACCGAAAATCCTGACGACTTTCTCGATTTGAATTTCGCTCTTTCGTTTTTTCTTCCTCTTACGCACCGCTCATTCGTGAACGTGTTTCGTTTTTCGAACTTCTTTCGATCGTTCTACCGTATGGAAAAAAAATGGAAAGCGGCAATGCGCCAGTCTTCGACTGCGTCTGGCACGAAACTATCCGTCGTCAGGGCGCAGAGATAGCCCCTCTGGATGTAGATAATATTTTATTAATCATTAAGCACATAGCCGACTCGTGGGCTGTATACATATGAGATAATGAAAATAATATATATGAGGCAATACTCGGCGATGATACCACGTTTGTGTATGCTCGTCGTATACATCTTTCGTTAATTAATTTTCGTCCTACGAGAGCGAGGAGGACTGCGCGTGTCTCCTCTATCTTTGACGTTTGCCATTTTCCGTCGGACCAACGATCCGATTGAAAATCGCACTCTCGGAATTATTAACCTTTCGTTTGGCTCTTTGCGAAGAAGGATTATCGGTGGAAGAGATGGTTGAGGTACGATAAAACTCGTTACAACTTTAGAATTATTTGAACTTAATGATTTTTTTTTTAATTATTAAATGGGAGTTAACTGTTATTCCATTGTTAAATATATTCAATACATTCTTTTTGTCCTGTATTATTTATTTTTATTCTATATTTTTTACATTGGCTTTTTATTGTTATATAAAGTATTGTATATTATTTAAAATAATTTGTTTCATTTAATGGTTATTTTTATCATTATTGAAGGAGGAACAAACGAAACGTTTAAGTTTATCTTACAGATGTATCGCTTTTGGGAATTATTATTAATAATTAATTATTTTACAAATCATTATTTGCTAAGTAATAAATTGTTTATCAATATTTTCGTCAGGAACATCTCGGGGATTGGAACACTTCAAGGTTGCAATTGTTTATCTTAAAAAATGATAAAAATAACAGCTCGAATTTGATCTTCTTCTTACAATAATTATTAACAATTAATGATTTTACAAATAATAATTCGTAAAATAATTAATTGTTAACCGTTTTTTAAGCAACATGTTTGGAAGATCAACCTAGACGTGTTTTCATTCGTGTTCTTTTAAAAAATGATGAAACCAACAAATTTTGGGAGAACAATGTATTTTTGTATTTTATTCGTGTTCAAGATTTTTCGTCATTGCTCTTTCAAATTTTCCTTGTTTGTTCGTAACTTTATTGCGTTGCGTCGGTTCGTCGAAATCCTCCGCATCTCGTCATTCGTCCAATAACCGCGATCTGTATATACCGACGAAACGACGAAGGAAAAAAATAATAAAACAATGAAAGAAGGAAGTCTTTGGGTGTTCTTGTTTGCTCTAAACTTGCTTCGTTTCGTTGTTAATCGCTCTCACGCGAGCGAGCCGAGAAATGCCTCGTTGTAAATTTTCAGTAATATGATTGGGCTGTAAAAGTTTAACAAGCGCGCATACTCGTACATGCTCAACAAAATCCTTTTTCGAGAATGGGTAACTGGGCAGAGTTGCGTACTCTTGTGTGTGGGGGTACGAGAGACAAGGGAGAGAGAGAGAGAGAAAGAGAGAGAGGACGAAGAGAGAATAAAACCGAGTCACGAGGAACAGTGAGAACGAGCCGTGATAATTTTCATACCGCATAAATGTTATTTTCCTTTCGATTCTTACCTACCAGCGGTGCCTCTTAATCGAGCAATAAAGCACGTGAATTCCATTGCAAGCATTATCATTTTTAATATTTTATTTCGTTTCGAACATATGATTATTATTATTATTTATTATTATATTACCGCGTTCTTTATAAATCCTTAATCACCGTCATTAATTGGCTGTCAATGAATTTTATTTCCTCCTTGATGACACCGTTGTATCTCTTACTTCATTCAAATTATATTTTTATTGTGTTAACAATACTAACGAAACTTGAAATTGTTTAAACACGTTGTAAAATGGATGATCAATGGAAAAGCAAACTTTCGTACGCCATTCTTTTTATTGTCTTTTTTTTTCTTTTATTAAAAAAAAATTTTTTATGCTGGTCACCGTACGAGCAAAAGCTGCACGATAAAATGAAGCACACGCTGGAGGAATAATGGGAAAATGAAATTTTGTCGCCACGATATCTCGTCTAGTGATCTTTGAAAAAGTTGATAGCGAGCAACTCGGGGCACGTGTAATTTTTAACGATAAAAATCTCCCTGTCTTTCTAGGGTATGGATTGTACGCTGGGAATCGAAGTTGTTGCGCAATTAACAGCGTGATTTCTCATCCTTCGATTTACCGTGTTTTTTTACATCGGGACTTTCGAGCGAACGTGACCGACGTGAAAAAAAAATCACGCGGAATAAAAAGTGAAATCGAATTTGAAAAAGTATGTGAAAAAAGGTTAAAGAAAACAGGCAAAACACTGGCTCGATTCCAGTCCCAATGATAAGGCGATCCACTCGAGATGATCAGTTTCTCATATCTTCGTACATACATACATACATGCACACATAAATACATATATATCAACATCGGTAATACGCTTGCCGCTTTTTTAGACTCGCTGATAAGGGAGTCTCTCGACGATAAAATGGCGGAGGACGCGCACGATCGGGAACGCGATCGCGAGGGCTTTAATTCCAGCGATGACGTACATTTCGCGAAATCGCCGTGACAATAAGAACGGGATCTCCCCGTTCGATCAGCACCTCAATGACGCGAAACTTCAATAAACGGACCAATAAACTTTCCCATAGTCGATGAAAAAGATCGTGAACGGTCTTATCATCGACGATCGTCGTTTCGATCGTTCGAATATTTTATTTTTCTTCGAGCGCAATTGTGACTTTCTCAAAAAAACTTCTGCAATGTTCGACTCGAAAATAAAATGATTTTTTAAAATGAAATACTCGATAAGTACCGCTGTAAAGATCACGGGTTCAACGATTCGAAAAAAAAACATTATCAAATTCAACCGGACGAAAACGAGCGTTCGATGGTACTTCCTGCTCATTCGTTAATCCGCCGATGAACGCGAAACGTCGAATAAAAACCAACTTCGAAAGTAAACGAAACAAATCACGCGAAAAATCCACTTTTTGGAACCGAGAAATTTTCGTTTTTTTCTCTCAACGTTGTTTCATGATCCATTTTGACATTCGCAAATGTTTCATCGATCTTCCGACCCAAACGAACACTCTCGACAATCACGCACCGTAAAAATCCGTTGATCCATCTTCGATCGAAATGGATCACAGGGTCATATTAGAGTCTTCAGCTTCACTGGGGGATGAGAAAAACACTTTTCATACATGGGGCGTTGGATACCCATAAAACAATGATCGATTCGTCGCGGAATTATCACTTCTGGCATATTTACGAGTCGAACATGAAACGCGGATGTCACGAAGAGTGACGTTACACGTGACGAAACGTCAGGTAGCGCGAATGATGAAAACGAATCGGACAGGAAGAGTGGTTCAGCCCTACGCGTTCCTGGCCGTTCCGTCGACTGAAATTATCATTTTAGCTGATACTAGCTAATGTAATGATGCAGTTTTATCTCTTATTATCATGGGAAACGAGATAAATTGCGATAGTGCCGTTTATTTTGACAACGCTTTGTGGCTCACGACCTATCGTTGCGAGCCTCTTTCTGAAGCTCTATATTCCATGTGGACGCAAATATATATATACATATATATATTTGCGATTATACACAGGTATACGAATTTTTTAAGAGAGCGAGGAGAGACCGTATCAGGTCTCCTATCTCGGGGTCTCTTCGTGAGATTCCTGCATGATTTTTCGTGATACAAAAGCCATGACGACGATACATTAAGCTGCCGTAATTTTCTGATCACCGGAATCGCCGATGACAGCTCTTGGCCTCCTTAATTCGCTCGCTCGTATACAAATTTCGAAAAAAGCTTCTGACATGCCTTCCCTGAATATCTGGCTCTGATCCAGTTCGCACTCTGGAATGGATTCTCGATGCAACGGGTCTAAGTCCTGACAGATCGTTTCCTTTCTGAGGAACTAATAAAAAACGGGCTGGCTAACAAGCTGCAAATTACCAGGAAATTCGCAGAGAATAAATCGAGAAATAACCAGGAACGAACGAGGAAATGAAAATTAACGTGTTTTTCGAATCTTTAAAGGGGTAAAAAGGAAATAGTATTCAATTTATTGTTTCGACAACGTTCTCCATTGCATCCTCCATCGTATCGATATCTTCGATATGTAAGTGTCATTTTCGTCAAGCATGATTATTTATTATTTGTTAGATCTTTGTTAGACGATGGTTATCGTTAAAGTACGTAATATAACGATAAAACGAAGTACACGAATACAATAAATGTAATCGTATCGTTACGTTCAATTATTAACGTCGTTGATCGCGCAAAAATGTATTATTCAATAATGGGTCGGGATTTCGTATTGAAATATTAATGTTCTTCCTGGGAGAAGATTTTGTCGTATTTCTTTCATGATCCGTCAATATGGTGACTATATTGATAATAACTGACGTTCCTCGCAATCAAATAATTGAAAAAGTGTCAGCGACATGATCATTCGTTCTATTGGTAGATCGGGGTCGTTAACGAACGCATTAATGGTCCAATAACGTATCAAGGATTTTCAAGGATCAGGAAATGAATCTCGCGAAAGATAATAGCGCGCTTACAATACCAAGCCCGAGACGTTCGCCCGCTTCCTTTTGATAAAAGCGTAAAAAGGTTCACCGAACTCCGGAAGATTTGTTTCACGATAGCACGGTTTATCACGACGGTGTTCCTTAACGGAGAGGATTGGGGTTACTCAAATAGGGCGTCTTTTATTGTGCGGTTGATGGCTCCGGGGAAACATTCTGGAGAACATGGTAGGAACAAAAATAAACGGGATTGCGGATGAAGTCAATTGTCTCGAGAGATAAAACGAATTTTCACACATGTATTGATTTTGAAATACGAATGTACTGTAATTACAATTGCTTATAATCATGATTTTATAGATAATGCAATTATATATATTAATTTGTAGATATTTGAATATTAATAAAATAATTAATTATTCATTTATAACGAAAAATCGAAAATATTTCGTCATTTTTATACGATTTCGTTGAATAATAATATAACAGCATAATAATAATATATTATAATATACTATAATCATAACTGTATTTTATATAAAAAAAATAATTACATATAGTAATATATTTATGGCATTTTATTAATAATTAATGAAAAATCACTGTATTAATATACAAATATCTAGAAATATATATTTATAATTGTAAATAAATAATCTACATCTTTATATGACATCTGTGAGTGAATGATTCGAATAAAATGCATCGATCAAGTCACTCAAGTTAGTTAAGGATATTTGAAAGATACGTTCTTTAAAAAATGCACAAGTGCACCCAGAAAGAATTTCTCGGGCATAAACTCATGAGTGGTTGAAATGAGGTGTAAAAGTTTCAGTCGATCAAAATTAATCCTCCCTCGATCGTCAACTCATTGTCAGTCAGAAAAACTCGGACAATTTTTCAAAAAAAGTATCCAAACGGAACAGGAAGCAAAAAAATCGTTTTCTATTTCTCATCGAATGTTTCATCGCATCTAATGGAGTTTCGAGTTTTACGTTTCTCATCCTTGAATCCATCAATCAACGAATAAGTAGAAAAAATAACGAAACTATTATTGTCGGCCGGATGAAAACTGATTGATGAAAAAATCGACCAGGGATTACCAAGCAATAATGAATAACCCTTAACATACTCTTATTCTAAGGACAACACCATTGCATAAACTGACTCAATGCTTGGCGTAACGAATTCTCGTAACATTTATTACGGAACGCCAACTTCGTAATCGGCAAATATTCTCGGTCAAAAAAGAAAAAAAGTTTCTCGTATCGGTACCGAGTAAGAGCGGTGCAGAAGTTCTTCGACCAAGGTTTCCTACGTGGCGTCATCATCCAAGTCATCATCAGGCATACAGGGTGGCGATTTCTCGGTGAATCAGCGTGGCACCACCTTTTCTTCTTCTCGGCAATAGGCTCGTTCTCGTCGACGAATGGAAAATACGTTCGATCGTGAACAATGCCCATGAATGACGCGCAACGAGGAAATGTTTGTTTGCCAGTTGTGGCGCAGGGAGCGGTCAATAGATCGGCCATGACTCATCATCCCTCCAGAGTCCAAGTGTCAATTTTAGCCAGACCTGGACGGGGCTCAGGGTGGGTCAGGAGAAGGGAAGGGAAAGAGCCTCTCGATCGTTGAATCGGTGGATACATATATACATACATACATATGTATATATATATATATATAATGTGTTTGTAATTGAGAGATACAAAATGGCGATTGCGTTAAAGCACGGGCGGTCTTGGCACACGTACGCGTCGAACAATATGGCCGCTCGGTGTTTCTTCTCTCGTTATATGTATTTTATACGGACACACGGCAGCCGCTTAAACATCGCAACGTTATCTCAAACTCTCCTCGTCTGTCGCTCGTTTCTCGCCTCGCAACCTTATCGTAGAACAAACAGAAGATCCCTCCACTCTCTACACCCTATATATGATACTCTCGACCGAGGCCTCCCCCTTAACCCCGGCTTTTTTTTACTGTCAATCACGAGCGAAGCTCCGCCAAAGTTTTCCAAAAATATATGTGGTGAGATGCGCATATTCATATATATATATATATATATATATATATATATATATATATATATATATATATATGC
>JAPYZI010001790.1:0-34011 GCA_030523105.1 Ophioninae sp. A BG-2022a | reverse complement strand
AAAAATGTATTTTGCCCAAAAATCGAAAAAAATTTTTGATTTTTAATATTTTTTTTATAGGTCCATTTAGATGTAATTTGATCCCCTGAACACGAATCCACCATTCATTTCCCCCAAAACCCAAAATTTCAATGAAAAAATCGTAAAAAACTTCTAAAAACACGATTTTCCTTGCTACGTGTAGTGCTTTCGACAAAAATTCTCTGATATTCGTAATCAGCAGAAAATTTTCGATTCAATAGAGCCTCAAGACTATTTCAGAATCGAAAAAAAAAAATACGTTCGAGCCTCTTACCTAGATTTATCGAAGCCTTCTTTGTCCGAAAGAAACAACAACAATAATAATAATAATATTATACATATTATTACATATAATATAATATAATTACAACGATATAATAATATAATATAATATAAAAATGATTAATTAAATTAATAAAAAATAATAGATAAATTTGTAAAAAAAATAATAAATCATTTTTCAAAAATTGATCGGGAATACAGTTTTTACTGGTTAGAACGTTTTGTGCTAGCGCTCGGAGCAAAAAAAAAAATTGGTGGGTACGCCAATGTGTACGGAAGACGACCAATACAAAAGAGGTTTCCTATAGGGAACGGAGGTTGCGCCCCAGAGGAGCTGTTGCAGACGAAAAGAGTCTCCTGATGGGCTGAAGCCCTCAACATCATTACGCCGTAAAGTAGAATCGTTACAGGTAGAACGAGGCGTACGAGCCGTTATAAAGGGACAAGATTGTTGTATCTCGGTGGTCCTCAAGCCCTCGCGCCCTTTGACTTTGCATTGTCCCTCTGGCCAGGGGATATTCCAAGATTACTCATTTCCTCCTGATACCTGATGGAACGATGTGTGCCAGTCACGTTTTTCACCGTAAAAAGAACCATCGTAGTGACAATGATAAGCGTTCTAAAAAAAAAACATTTTTTCAACCCCCTTAATCGATTTTACGAAAGAAAAGAGATGGTACGAGATCAATAAACTTTCCTAACTTCATTTTGATTGGTTTGCAAATATAGGCAAAAAAACATTACTGAAAAAGTGACTTTTTTATCATCAGAGGTAACCCAAACAAACCCAAACAGAGTTTATCAGAAAGAGAGCTGGTTTGTTTTGGTTTGTTTGGGTGAAACTTTATCTTGATCGGTTTACAAGTATTTGCCAAAAAAATTATTGAAAAGATGACTTTTTTCTCATCAGAGGTAACCCAAACAAACCCAAACAGAGTTTATCAGAAAGAGAGCAGGTTTGTTTGGGTGAAACTTTATCTTGATCGGTTTACAAGTATTTGCCAAAAAAATTATTGAAAAGTTGACTTTTTTATCATCAGAGGTAACCCAAACAAACCCAAACAGCAGTTTATCTGAAAGAGAACTGGATTAAAGATTCTTCGATGTACCCTCCATCCACCAAGCCTTCCGAACCTCGAAAAGCGTTGAAAAGCTTAATCCCCAATCCCAATTAGATTCCCAATGGACCAGCATCCCAAAAGGTTCTAATACGGTGTTCCCTGGATTATCCACCAGTGATTACTGGTTAGAGTTGGTGAGAGAGAAGAGAAGAGAGAGAGAGTGAAAATGAGCCAATTCCGGGGTTTTTCCGCGTGCTTAAGCTCGGAAAGGATCGAACGAGGACGCAGGGATGAATGGTTGGTGAAAGAGCTGGTCAGGCTCAACAGGGAGTCTCACCCCAGGTACCATGACAAATAAGATTATCCATCTTGAGGGTTTGGCTAGTAGAAAACCAACCAGACCAAGAATCCCCAACCGTATCTGACTGTTCGTTGGTGTTGAAGCTTGTCTTCACCAACTTGGACATTAGGCACGAGTAACTTCAGGGACCCTCGCAAATCTGGTGGCACAATGACTAGGTTCGACCCAACCAGGGTCTATCTTGGTAAAACAAGCCTATCTACTACGTTCTCAACCCAGAATCATAAATCAATTAGGTTCACCAGGCCTCCGGCAAAAGCTGAGGAAGTTGATGGAGTTTAGGGTGGGATGAGTCCAAGGTCAACCCTCCGACCGTCAAATCCATTTAACTTTTAAATCTCCAAAGTGCTTGGTAACACTCCAAACCCAAACAAACCCAAAGAAATCTAAACAAACTCGTTTGATTCCCAATGGTGAAAAAGCCGTTAAAAACTAGGTCGTAATGTTTATCGAAACGTTCGTTTGACTTGAAAATCCCTGAAGAGATATATCTATCGATGAAAAGTTTCTCGGCGTTTCTCCACTTCCATTGAATCTTCGGTTAGTCAGAGTCGTCTTTTTTACTTTTTACTCGTCAAACGTTTCCTCCCTTCCAAGCCGGATGAGGAACGTCAATCCGGTTTTTCATCGCGGGCGTACTCGGAACACTCCAGCCGGAAAGCGGTCGAAGTTTTTTCTCACCAGCGCGCAAGTTTGTCGTTCGACGAAGGGATGGTCCAGACATACCCTGTTTTTTTTTCCTTCTCTCACACCGGCAAACAATCCGTCAATTTTCGTATTGATGGCTTAATCAACGTCGACGTGATTGCAAACTCTCCATTTGCTCGGATGTTTTTTTTATTCGCGTGAAAGCTTGCGCGCCAACCGCATCGGGTTCCGTCTGACGAAACGTGGAAACAAACGGGGTTGAAACGCCAGCTGGTGTCAAATTCCAATTGTTTGGTCGAAGGTACTTGCCGGGAAGTTACGTTGGATTAAGTGCAACATGACGAAATTAGGACTCTGGATGGAACTGTTTTTCCAGCATTTTTCCAAAAGCGTTTGGAACACCGTGTTCTGATAGTAGCTTAACCCAAACAAACCCAAAACGAGATGAAACCTTAATTCAACAAACCAAAAGAAACCCAAAGAAACCCAAACGGAACAAAAGCTTTAAGCTACGTTGAACCCATGTTCCATAATTCCAAAAGAACTTGGATTCGTTCAGTTCTAACCCAACCTAAAAACCCAAAACAAAATAAAAGCTGGGGAAAAACGGTTTTCTCAACGCGAAGCCTTTTCCCACGAGGTTTCGCGTTGCACCGTTCCGATCAGTTACCGCGGTTTGTCTTTTTTTTCAAGCGTACCTGACACGAATAGTTGATGGACGCCACCGCGGAGCGGCGCAGCGTGCGGGTGCCCCCACTTTAACCGTGGTCGTGTGGGGGCAAGTATACCCGACCAGGATGAGCAATACGCTTCGATAATTGTACATTTACATTTGCATAGACGTCGTACAAACGCGTATACGTACGTGTACACATCTTTTGAGGGTTCGATATATAAGCCCATACGGCAATTTGACGCGGTGGCGTCGAACCGGTTGGTATCTAGATGGGAAAGGATAGGGAGACCCGATACATCGATGGATGAACACAGTGAAGCTGGTATCTGTCAGTCTATATGGAGAAACATAGGAAATGACGCGATTATTCCATTAACGTAGCATCCACGAGGGGATAGACAGAAGCGGAGTGAAAACCAGGAGGTCCAGGTAAAAGGGACCTAGAGAAGGCTGATATTTGCCCAATGCCTAGGCTTTTGGATCAAACTGGGTGTATAGATATGGACAAGTTCATCAAGCTTCTATCCTCGTTTTATTTAACCACTCTCTATCCATCTTTCTCTCCTCTAGTGTATTCGATTATGTCTAATTTCAGTCACTCCTTCCGCCTCTTCATTATCGCGAAAATCCTTCCATATTTTTCTTCCGGTGCCATTATCTGGGATGAAGCAAATGCGAGCACTAAATTACCTCGAGGGTTGAAAGCCTCTCCCCCTCCGATCATTTTCTCTTCAGTGCAATATTCTTATGACACCCTAATTCCATCTAGGTCTGTATCAAAACATGGTCATCCAGGTATCATTCGGAATATCTCCCTCGTTCATCAACCTCCCACGCTTCTTTCGTTACTCCCACGAATTTTCGGGGTTGATGTTACGTTTGCGAGAACATTGTGAAACACGTGATGGTACATCGCTTTCGGTTGCTACCGTTGAAAGCACTGGATCGATAGCACTTTGCTTCTGGGATTAGGGATGCGTTTGTGGCAAGGTGATTCCAAGCAGGGAAAATGCGAGCGAAAAGGTATTGGGTACTAGTGCTTTTGGGGTTGCCTTCGAATGAAACGGATGATGGGATACTGGACAGGTTACTGATTTTAACAAAACGGTAGTTTTCGTTATTGGACGGTTTTCGTGATCAACTATCGTAGTTGGAAAATTTTTATGACCCAATATTCCAGTTGGACGGTTGTTGCATCCAGCTGTATTCAACGACAACCAAAAATCTGGAAACGTCCATGTTTCGGTTTGTTTGAACGTTCCTTTTTGGATGTTCCTTTCCAAGCCGATCGTTTCGATAAGCCAGGGCTTTGGGAATGGCACTTTGAACCAAGCGTGTATTATGATTGGTGACGGACGTTTCATCAATAAATGACAAAGCCCGTAGTGCATCGCTGAGATTCGATAAATCAATACAACAGACAACCCAGATGGATCCCTCAAAGTCCGTATCATCAGGAAATCGGCTTTTCAGTAATCATAGTCTTTCAGTGTTAATTGCAGCCGACTTTGATAGTTGGGTGGGAATGGACGGGGGGGTCAAGCAAATAGCTACGATCGTACAAACCGAGGCTTTTGCCTGATGTGTTTTACTGCAAGTGACACGGGGGGGGGGTAAAAGCGATCCAGACGAGGAGTGTTGCTCGAACGATGGAACAAACGTGGTCTAGTAAGTGAATGAGTGGGATCGTACAGCGGCCCGTTGGGCCGCCCGGAAACGTCAGGAAACCGGTTACAAGTGGACGTTGAATTAAACGACTGAAGAGCGACCGGACGAGTGGAAAGGAAGGGGGAGGAGTTGACGGAAGGTTGGGTGGCAATTGACGCACACCGGAGCTTAGGCATCGCATTTGCAGCTTCAACGAATTAATGATCGTCAGGGATTAAATTCCTACCTATAACGCTCTACCCGTTCCCTGCCACATCAGCCGTACGGTAAGTACTCTTTGGTTACTTTGGCTAAACGATTAATGTTGCAACGTTAGAAAGCGGACCCAACCATCGTATAAACGGATTATAAATTCCTGGAAAATTTAAAGGGTTCCCTCGAACCGTAGTTTCAAAGAGAATTGCAAACGTACAGTGTTTTTGGACTTTTTCGAGGATGGAGAAAAGTGGCGACTGCAGCGATTTGTTTTTTTTTGATTCCAGTTTTTATGATGGGGTATAGATTTCGATCGGTGAATGAAGGGATGATGAAATTGAATCATTTTGGGTCATTTGGTTGTCGTTACGTGATGATCAATGTTATCACGGGTTATCTTGGTCATCACGGGTTATCTTCGTTATCACAGGTTATCTTCGTTATCGTGGGTTATCTTCGTTATCACAGGTTATCTTCGTTATCGTGGGTTATCTCTTCGTTATCGTGGGTTATCTTCGTTATCGTGGGTTATCTTCGTTATCGTGGGTTATCTTCGTTATCGTGGGTTATCTTCGTTATCGTGGGTTATCTTCTTTATCATAGGTTATCTCTGTTATCACAGAATATCTTCGTTACGACAATGATTATCTTCGTTATCACAATTATTAATTTTGGTTAACACAATGATTACTTTTCGTGATCACAATTACCAATTTTCGTTATCAAAATAATTATCTTCGTTATTAAAATAATTATCTTCGTTATCGCAATAATTAATATTCGTTATCGCATTATCATAATCTCCGTTATCGTCGTTATCATCGAATGAATTTCATATCGTCGAATTCATCGATGAAAGACTCGCCGAAGGTTTCACAAACAAATACCAAGGCAACGATGAAACGCGGGCTTTCCGAATTTCCCGGTTGCTCGGAGCTCAATGTCAACTTTTTCCTCATCGATATTCATCGTTCGATCGAACGGGGGCACTTGAACGTTCGGACTAGAATTGGTGTTTTTTCAAGCCAAAATGGTATTGCAACAACACCGTCCCTCAAATCCAAGCTGTACGGACCTGGTCCAGTAAATCCGCGGTATGCAATTTATCCCTGGAAAAGCTTGGCGGTACCGAGTTAATTGGTTTTCTTTTGAACCCTTTTCTTTCCTACAATTTTGTTCATTTCGCTTTCATTTGGTCGTTCGTTCGCTGTATCAGCTTTCAGGGTTTTCTTTCTTTTGTTTCTTTTCTTTTTTTTTGGATACCCCCGAGAAACGGTCGTCAATGATAAGATCGAGGATTTCTCGACTCGAAGATAAACTCGAAATCGTTGGATAAAAAAAAAGATTAAAAAAAAAAAAAAAAAAGAATTCAAGGGTGGGTGGAATTATGCTGGTTTTATTGCAGGGGTGGAAAGAGCAGGCGATGAAGACAGATAGAGGGAGAAAATGAAAGGGTCGGTTGGAAGAGTAGGAAAAGCGAGGTGGTGGAATCGGGCGGCGTTCGGCGCTCTCGTCGCGCGCTCATGGGGGTTGGAAAAGGAGTGGGCTCGTTCGGGGTGCGGAGCCCCCGAGCGAGTCAGTGCGCGGCGAGGCGCGCCAGCTGCCGCACGTCATGATTCTACCCCAGGTGAGCAACCAACTGTGATTGTCAACACCTTTATACATACACGACCCGACTAAAATAAAACTAACCAACAAACCAGCGCACTCTGGCCTGCCAGGTTCCTTTGAGTCCTCTGTTCACCCAATGTCGCCGATTCCACGTCCGATCTTCATCATTCTCGAATCCCGGTCTTTTCTTCATCGGTAACTTACTCGCACACTTGTAACCCAAACAAACCTAAACAAACCCAAATAAACCGAAACTCCGGTATTTTCCTTGATAACTCGGTAACTGAACTAGTTTTTCTTTCACTGATCTTCGTTTTTCCTAGGTTGATGTTCATTTTCGGGTTATTTGAACGGCGTTGGGTGGACATTGGTACAAACCCAAATAAACCCAAACAAACCCAAATGCTGCTATTCTTCTTCGGTAATGATGTAACTGAACTAGTTTTTGTTTTTTGTTTTCATTGATCTTCGCTATTCCTGGGTTGCTGTTAATTTTGGATTTTTTTTTTTTTTGAACTGCGTGGAACTTCGACTCGTTAGGGTAATTCCTCGTGTACGGGTTCGCTAAATCTGGATTTGCGTAATTGAGAACCATAACCCTTGGAGACCCTATTACACGTATTGGGTTACCTTCATCATCGTTTTGACGTTAGCCTCGTCATCACCTTGATAATCATTGTCCGAAGCTTCTCCAGGTTCCTCCTTGTTATCATCAGATTCACCGTCGTTAACGCCATTATCATGAGCTCGATCAACGCTAATACCCATTATCATCATTCGTCGCATCGTTACCTTAGCCCGTACGACTTTGTCAGCGTTAATGTCGTCACCTTTGTCATTGTTATAGCCTTCGGTATTATTAGCGTCGGATTCATCATCGTTCCAGTCATTATCATCACCTTCGTCATCCCGATTATCAGGAACATCAGATTTTTGTCGTTGTTTTTATTGTTGTCTTTGGCTTCGTCGACGTTGTATTTGTTATCAGTAGCTTTTTCATCTTTGACATCACTGACGATGTTACTTTTCAACTTTTAATGATTTTTTTTTTCATCGGCGTCATTATCCGTCATTATCCGTCATTGGTAGGAGGTTTAGTGGCATTTTTGCTTGATTGAACATGGTTTTTGTTATCGTTATCGTTATCATCATCTTTATTGTAATCATCAACATCGGCATCGTCATCATCATCATCATTATCATCATTGTTATTATCAGGATTGCTATCATCGTTGTAATCATCATTGTTATCATCATCATCAACATCATTATCATCATCATCATCATCATCATCATCATCATCATCATCATCATCATCATCATCATCAACAACATCATCGCCATTGTTTTCATTAACGTTATCGTTATCATTATCGTCATCGTTGTAATCATCATTGTTATAATCATCAAAATCATCGATTATCATCGTAATTTCCAGCCTCGTCCGCGTCACCAGCGACAAATTCGAATCTCCCATCGGAGTATTAATTCTCCCGGTTTACCCCCTTCCTTAAATTGACCAGTAAACACCGATCATCCAATTTGCCCAAAATCGGCGAATAATCCTCGGGAACTCGACGTGGATTTAGCGTCGATCATGCGATTAACGATGATTGCCAATAAACGTATAGCCTTCCACATCCCGCGCGGCTTGCGACGGCCACGAGCGATTCACATTTTTCGTTCTCCAACTTCCGGAATTGCTTTCCGGGGATTATCGTCTTTTTTTTTTTTTTTTTTTCCTTTTTCGTTTCGCGTTTTTGTGCGCCCGCAACGGGATCGTGGATTTAAGTGAAAAGTGACAAAATAAAACGCTGGAGAAAAAATAGAGAGAGAGAGAGCTGGACAATTCCAGCAGTGAAAACTGGAAGTGCTGGATCATTAAATATCTTTACGTCACTTGGTAGACAAAAAATGACGACGATTTTGGGAAAAAACCAAAAAAATTTTTTTTTTCTCGGTGACAACTGGACGAGATTTTCCAGTTCCGTGAATTCGTGAAAATTGAAGGGCTCAGATGTGTAATCCGAGACTTTTCACGATTCTGACGAGGGTTTCTCGTCTTTCTCCAACGAGGTGTACACCAGAGCCCTTCCAGCGTCCTTAATTGGAATCCGATGGGATTATACGAAAAGAAGAGAGAGACAAAAAGATTTCGGGAGGGTGAAAAGGGTGAAAGGGACGAGGGAAGTTCGATCGCTCAGTGGTGGAAGGTGAAGAACGCTGGAGGGCGGAGAGCGAGCTTGCAACAGGTTCCGACGGTGGAAGACGCCGAGCGTTCTTTCGTGGCACGTTCCGAGCTCTTCGAGCCCTCCGAGCCCTTCAAGCCCTTCGAGCCCTTCAACGTATTTTTCCTCCCTTTCTCTCGCTTGCCCTTCGTTCTCCGTTAGCTTTCCTTTAAACGCCCTTGTTTACGAGTAACTTAATTTATTTGGTCAGGCCCTTCGAGCCCTTCGACATTTTTTTTCTTGTTCCGCTTTTCCTCCGGCCCTTCGTCTTGAGTTACGTTTGATCTAAATCCTCTTGTTTATTAGTAAATTAATTTATTTGTTTTGGCCCTTCGAGCCCTTTGAACATTTTTTTCTTCCTTTTTTCTTCTCTATCCTTTCAACTTCGATTATATTTTTTTTTATTCGCGCGCCCTTTTTACACGAGCAAATTAATTTATTTGCACCTGGCCCTTCGAGCCCTTCGACATCCCCCCGCCCTTTTCTCTCAGTTTAACTTCGATTTAAATGCCCTTCTATATGAATAACGTAATATATCAACATTCCTGGACCTTTTTATCGAATTTCCTCATTCAGCCAGAAGCCCTTTGCTCGACGATATCCTCCTAAGAATTTTTTTTCCCCTCCTTGGATATTGCCAATTTCGTCGAGTACCTCGAAGTGCAGTGTTCGCGAAAAGTAAAGCAGGGGTTGGAAAAACAGCGTTAGGAAAATTGTCGGCGTCACCCCTCCGATGAGATTTAGGGTCTTTAAGGGCTCAGACTCACTCGCGGTAACCAGGTCGCAATAGGGACTCCCTAGATCTCTAGATCTTTGAAGGATGTCCGGAGATTGAAGGATTGAAAAGGTGTCGAGTTCCCGAGTCAGCCGAGACTTTTGGGGAACTTTTAGGGAACTTTTAGGGATCTCATAGGACATTTTTCGAAAACTTTAAACCCTAATCAAGGAACCTTTGGAAAATGTTCGTTCTTCAATTATTTTCGAAAAAAATCTGCAAATAAAGAAAACCAACAAACCCAAACAAACCCAAACAACTTTCGAAAGAAAATTCCACAAATAAAAAAAAAAAAACAACCCCAAACAAGAACGACGTTTCGAAAAATGCAATTCCCAATTGATTTCCCCATGACTTTAATAACAACCCAAAAATTTCCCTAGGGATTCTTTAAAACCCCCAAAAACTGGATTTTACGAAATGGAACATTGTTGAAGAATCAGGCTTTGAAAAAAAAAAAAGATGACAGGGAGTACAAAAATTGCATCAACGAAAACGAATGGGGAAAAAAAAAGTGCTTTCGTCGCACCTGACGGTCGAAAATGGTCCCCGAGCCCCACGTACTCACGACCAATCAACCGGCGAAACCCCATGAGAAATGGCACACGTACGTGGGTTCGTATGACCAGTCATTCGTCGGTGAGATCCACGGCCGGAGGCTAGTGCTTTTTTTCCCCCACTTCCTCCGCCCCCGCTCATTTTTTTCCCCCAGCTCTTTGGGGAATCGATGCACGTTAGTGCTCGTCGCCATTTTGAAAAGAACCATATACTTGCAGTGTGGCGCGTGACTACAGACTCCGGCAAAAAAATACATCCACGATCGTACATCCATATATATTCAAACGCAGCAAGGGGATTCCCCCTTTTCTTTTTTCTTCATTTTAGTTTCGTCCTCTTCCGGGTTTTTAATTAAAAGAATTCATTCGTATGTTTTGTTACATGTGTACGAGTCAAGGTTATTATTAAATTCGTAAATATATGTATATATTAATATATTCGTAATATATATAAATAAATATATATATATATATATATATATATATATCATAAATATATGATATATAAAAATATATCATATATTTATGATATATCGATATAAAAGAATATCCGATCCAAGTATAGATAAAGATAAATATATATTTGATATATCGTATTTTATGTGATATATATTTAATCAATTGTTAATGTAGTAATGTAAAATAATTGATATGAATTGTTGCTATATTAATATATCAATATATTAATATATCTATGTACCAATATATATTTATATATATATATTAATATATCCATATACGTATTAATATATCTATATACCAATATATATTAATATATAAAAATCGATATATGCACATATGATATATAAAATATCAATATATCAATATATTAATATACCAATGCATTGATATATTGATATATTGATATTTTATATATCATATATGCATATATCGATTTTTATCGAATTATGAGGACACGTGCTTCTAGGGACATATCGCTTACGATATATAGTGTGGGACACTGGGTATATATGTGTGTGTGTGTGTGTGTGTATAATTTACGGTGATAACTGTACCAGGCATAACCACTCAAAAGTTACCCTCCGCAAACTGTACTCGGCCGTCGATAGCATTTTGCTCACGCAACACGCGAATATAGGTAGGATCGACGTTAATTACGCGATAAAACCGGAATCAATGGACGCACATCGGCTAAAACTCTCCTTTTTTTATCCCCGTCCGCATATCGCAACGCATTTTCGACGCAAATTTATCTCTATTCATTTTGTTTTGTTTTACGTTTTTTTTTTCTTCTTTACTATTTTTTTCAATATCGCGTTCCCGAATTTTTATTAATTTTCGATGTGCCATTTTTACTCCCGGCGATATTGTGACGATTTTTATGTTTAATAATTCATTTACCATTGTTATTATTATTATTGTTTATTTCGATTGGTGTTATTTAAAAATTATTATTATTATTATTATTATTATTTTGTTTTATTTTATTTTAATTGTTATTATTTTGTTTTTAATTGTGGTTTTTATTGTCGTTATTACTGTGTTTCGTTTAGGAAATAAAATTATTTTCGTTACTGCTAAAAATCGAATTTTTATTCAAATCCAAAATAATCCTTGTTTTTTACGAATACGAGTCTTAAAAAAAATGTACTTTTTTTTTTGTTTTCTTTCAACGAGGATTCGAGAAATTTGCCGCGAATCGTATTTTTTACGTAGGTTGACAAATCACCAGGGGAGACCCTTCAAAAACACTGGGCAACTTTATAGTTGCCACCCTATATAAATGGGTGATGGCGATTTGTATTTCCGGTCACGTACGACACAATATCTCATTTGTTCCCGTTGTCAGTTTTTTTTTATGATGGGGATTTTTTTTTTTTAACGCGTTGCTCTTTTCTCTTTATGTGATGAATTTTTTTTCTTTTAATTTGTGTGCCCCCCTTGTTTGTGACAATTTTTGTCAAATGTTTGTTCATTTTTTTTTGTATGATGTATATTTTTGTGTTTACTTCTTGTTTTTTTTGCACACAAAATGTTTGTTTGACTTTTGGGATTCCTTTTTTTACAATATTTTTTTTTTTAATGTGTGTGCTTTTCTCTTTTTATAAATAATTTTATTTTCGGCGAATTTTTTTTTCTCGTCGTACTTTGGAAAAAAATTTTCTTTACCGTTTGCGCTATCTTTTTTATTATGAATTTTTTAATATTTGTGCTGATGTTTTTATTCATTGAATTTCTGTTTTTTTTTTTTTTTTAAGTTTATATATTAATATTTTGTTATATTACTTTTATTTAAATAGCTAGTTTTCGTTTTTTTGGCGAAAATAATTATTTTTGTATGTTTATTTTTACTTTTCTTCTATGATAATTTTGTTCTTTTATTTTGTTTATTTTTATTTTTCTCCGGCAACGACGCTCCATCTCTACGTCCATTTAATGTACTCCCTTCCTCATGAGAATTGTACGCGACTTTTTGCCTCGTCCTTACATATCGAGTTTATACCTCCAACGATCATTTTCCTCGCCATTAATCTCTCGCAACTTTTGGTCGAGTTTCTTGACTTCCTCGTGGCTGCTCCGTACGGGAATAGCAGTTTCGTGGCGATACTTTTCGTACGGTCTTTCCGTACACGTGGAAACTTGCCAGTCCTCGAGGGAGCGATAAACGAATCCCGGGATGAAGAGAATTGTACGAAGAAAAGTATGGACACGCTTTTCACTATTTTTCTGTCGTAAGGTTACCGGAAGTATGAAATTTCGATTTCCGGCACTTTACATCAAACTCTCGTTATCGTAATCCATATTTGTTTGCTTCTCGATGTATCATTCTGACGTCACGAACATATATCGCGAATTTCTTTCCTTTATTTGTTGTTGTGTTTTTTTTTAATTTATTAACGGGTCATTTTGATTTTTTACAAGCATTAAATTAGTTAGAAAATCACGAAACCTCGTCGATAAAATTCAAACTGAATTTTGAATAATTCCAAATTGATAAAAAAAAAAAATAGAATTTTCTCAAAAAACCAAAAATATCTAATTCATAAAATTTTTAAATAATCAATTCAAAAGCTTGTCTGGGTTTACTTCGGTTTGCAAATATTATTTAATATCTTTTTTTTTACCAGAATATTCTTCCAACTTTTTATACAAAATCCAAAATGTTTTTCCGACATTCCAACTTTTCGAAACCACAAAAAAAAAAATTCCAAAAAAAAAAAGATAACACCTCTTCAGTCCCCAAAGCACATTTCCCCGTAACTTTTCTGGTAACCAATAAACTCTCGAAACAATCGAAACGAAAGACACGTAAGTGGTGGCCCTAATAATTTATAAGGCAAGGTCGCGATAAGGTAATAAAAAAAAAAAAGATACTTCCGGTGGATCGAGACGAATTGATAATGCGATTTACTTTTCGGCCAATGTCGTATCAGAATTCGAGGGTGTACGGAAGAATAAAGATGGCGAGATAGATAAAAGTGATAGGAGGAGGGATTGCGAAGAGGGGAGGATTGGAGGGGCTGAAGAGATAAAAAAAAAGAACAGATTCAACTTAGATTCGATTTCATGGAGACCGTGGATTACGTAGATAAGCCTCTATATTGGTGAGGGTGGAGGCTTCATTCGAACCCTCTTTCATGCTACGGCAGATATCACGTAGGAATATATATATGTCCAACGTCAACCCGGTATAACCGCGACGAAATGAAATTTCGAAGCCGTTTTATAAGCGTAACGTTGATTACGGGGGCGTCTCGGTATTGATAGGAACTTCGAGTTAAATGGCTTCGAAGTAACCATTTTCTCGATATCCAACTCTTGACAGATCCATTGGCACGTGTCCCGTTTCGCGAAGTACAAACGGTACGAGTCGAGTACCGGAAAATTTGTTCCTGTCGAATTGATCCGGTAGGTTTGTGAGGGTGGGGTGGGGTTTCTGGGGGAAAATGGGGGAAAATGATGGAAAGGGGTAACTGGGGATGATAGAGATTCGATTGGGATTGTTTGCTTTCGATTTGAGAACGGAGGAAGAAAAGGGAGGGAAGAAGGAACGAGACGAGGGACAACTGGGGTAACTGGGGTAACTGGGGGGTAACTAAGAGTGACTGGGGGTAATTGTAGGGTATATGGGAGTAACTGGGGTATACCTGGGGTAACTGGGAGTAACTGGGGTATACCTGGGGTAACTGGGAATAACCCGGGGAACCCTGGGAATAACCTGGGGAACCCTGGGAATAACCTGGGGAACCCTGGGGATAACTGGGGATCAACGTATGGGGTGAATATTTATTCTGTGGATTCTTATATACACTCAATGTCTAAAAAACGACGAAATTATTAAAATCTCTCGTTATATAAATTAATTAAATCGTAATTAATCGATAAATCGATATATCTCTGTGTGAACGTTACCGATAAAACCACGGGCAATTTTTCGCCCATTTTCATCGACACGACGATCGCACGGATAACAAAAAAAAAGTACAAATTGTTCCAACGGTTCGCGAATCAGTGGTGAAAATAATTGAAGTAATCGAAGACGAGGAAAAATGAAAAGGGGAATACCGCAAATTAAAGACGTCCGCACGGATTGCTCGGAATTTTCATTATAGTGAATCACCCGTGAAGCGATCGAGAGGCGGGGGGGGGGGGCGGGGGAGGGGGTAGTGAAAACTTTTCAACCCACCGGAAGTGTAGCGAGCGAGTGAAAATAATGAGGGATCCAGGCAAGTGTTGCAGTGAAACAGAATTTTTTGTCGGTTCGTTTGGAGAGTTACGAATTGTTGGCGCGCGGTGGCGGCGCATAGCTGAAATTTTTTGCCCCTCGCGCGCATCGCCGCTTTTGACAAGCCGCAACGATCGTGTCGCGTGTACGCGCTAATTAAACAGCGCCGTCTCGTTTCCCGTAGCGCCCAGGCGTACGAGCGTTTTCTTTCGATATTACGTACCGGGTGTCCAATTTCGTTCGCACATCACCCGTAAAAAATCGCAAAATAAGCCTCGTACGAAAAAACGTTCCGTACGAAAGATGCGCGGTTTTAAGGCCCGCATCGAATGGCTATCGTGAAAAAAATATAAATAATTAAAATACGGATGTACGGCGCGATATCTCGTAAACGCGTTGATGAAAAAAATTTCCCCTATGATCATCCCTCGTGATCGTTGAAACTGTACAACTTTCGTAGGAAACGTTTTTCGATCCAACGTGATTTTGGAATGGGACACCCTGTATACATCGCGAAATTTGCTCGAATTCCGCATGAATACCCATTTTCATCGACTCTGTTCGCTCGCATCCACTACAAGGGCTCTAATTTAACGGTACGCGTACTCGTTAATCATTTCCTCCTCGTCCTCCTCCACCTCAATTGTACACAAAGCGGACCGGAAATGCTCGAAATGTTGAAACAACCCAGACACGATCATGACGATCGTTCCCGAAAACTATACTAATACGAAACCCGGCGTGAAAAGCTCTCGGAAATGCGCAATGTAATGCGTTAATCGGGACGAGAGAATCGTTAAACCTATCGGAAGTTCACACGACAGGCCGACAAGTACGTTTTACGATTTTATTCCTCCATAGAGGTCATTCGATTTATCAATGTTATCCATTTTTATGAATTTATTCATTTATTTATTTATTCTATTTAATTTAATTTATATTTTTATTCGTTTCTTTCATTTAATTCGTTACTGGATTTTGTAATTATTATTAATAAAATATTTTATCAGCGGCGTAATAGTTATTTATTTTTTATTTATTTATCTAAATTGCAATTTATTTATTTTTTTATGACTTATGATTTATCAGTAATTTTATTTTTATATATATTTTGTTTTCTTATCAACAATTCGATTTATTTGTGCCAGTAATTGGAACATATATACCCATAAATATGTATATATGTATTTATACATAATTATTTATTTATTATGTAAATACTCACGATTCACGATGAGAATTGAAGGTACGCGCAAATTCGAACGATAGCTATGATTAAAGCTTGTGTAATACGAGCCAAAATGCATTAATTTATGGGTGGATGAAGGGTTCGATTCGTTCGGAATTGTTGGTCCATAAAATGGCATATTTTGTACGAACGTACATAAACGGTAGTTCAAACAATAACAATAATAGCGCACCCACGAACAATCGAATAACAATAATAATGCGAATTTTAAAAAGTCACCGAAGCGTCAATAAAATAGGGCACCGCAGTCATTCATTCGTGCAATTGCGAAACAAACTCGAAATGTCAATATTCCGGTAATGTGCATTTCTCATTAATTAAAGTCGGCTCACAATGATTTATCGTTTAGTTATTTAAATTTTATTTATTCATGGCTTAGCGATTTTTATGGGTTGGAAGAAATGTATTTTTTTAAATTTTATTATGTATTTAAATTTTTATTAATTTTTATTTTTGTAGGGAAGAAAAACTGGTAATTTTTTTTATCATCTAAAATTGCAATTTCGAACGTAAAAGTCTCATTTTGTATGACAAACAGAACGGGCTGATAAAAAAATAATAATTTTCGTTTAATTTTCGGAATGAGAATTTACCGTTTTTTGCCTTCGGTAAAAATGTTGATAATAGTATTATTGGAGTTGATAAGATGAATGTGACCACCAGGAATAACGATGAAAAAAAAAAAACAACAAAAAATGATCGTATCGTCAACAATGACGTTGAGAGTAATAAGGATAATCAGAATAATAATAAAATTGTACATCTTATCAATGCACGGTAACTGGAAGGGACTTTTGATAAGTACCTTTTCCTATTCTCGAAACTCTCGAGTCGCCAAAGGAGCACTTAACCTGACGGAGCATCACCGATTTCTCTTTTCCCTCCTACCCACGTTATGGTCCTCGCTTATATGCTGAGTAGCGCGTATACGTAGTTAAGCCGCTTCTGTCCGACGTCGTGCTCGAGTTTTTCCCTCCGCTCGAGGGAGAAAAACTTTTCTCTGCGGAGCTGAGTTGAAATAATAAGAAGGCTTTGTAGGGAGAGAGAGATTTTCTTTCATCGTCAATGCAAGTAAACGTCATACTCGTGTAGCTAAAAATATCCAACGGGTCGTCTCTAAGAATCCAGACGAGATGCAATTTTTCAACATTTTTTTGTGACCAAAGTATAGCACCGAGAAAGTTGAGATTTTTTATTAAATTAGTTCGTAATCTTGTCTAGCTAGAGTTTTTTTTTCATCGAAAAATATTGATAAACAACGAAGTTATAATTGTTTAAACTTGGCACCAGGGCCGTATATACTAGGGGTTCCGCATGCTGAGGGCCCCGACAGATTTATTAATTTTTAAATCGCGTAATAACGTTGCGGAACTTTTTTTTTTATTTGAACGTATAAACAATACATCAAGGAACAAGATCAATTACTTAACATTATATTAATGAACACTGAGTCTGATTTTATTGTTTTTATCTGTATTATCGGTAAATTCCCTTACGTCAAATCGAAAATAAATTTCAGTGTCAATATTCTTTTTTATTTCATAGTCTGAATCAAACAGAAATTGTCGTAATAAAATTTGGTACGAATTCCCCCTGTTGGCTTATTCCGGCACTGCTGGGGACGTTCGATTCCGAATCAATCCTGACGGGAATCGATATTTTTTTATTCTTTCCCTCTACATCGTTGCAATATGAAATTCATCAGATCCTTCCTCTCTTTTTTGCCTTCGTATTTTCTCTCGTGCACAATTTTGCAGTCGATTTGTCCGACTCGTTCCATAACGATTGCAGAGGAAAAGCGCGCCCCCTGGCTCGGTTATTGCGTTTCCGTCGATTTGAAAATCATTCGTTGAAATTGCACGGTCACCGAAGTGAGGTTCCTAGTTTCTCTACGGATCGTGATGCTCTTGGTGCAGGGCCGCCTTCGTATCTCCGTTTCTCTTGTATACCGGGTGTCCCGAGCGACGAACCCTTATATCTCGAAAAGTACGAATCGCACTGAAAAATGTTTCGAACGAAACTTGTTTAATTCGAGTAGGCGAAAAACTTGACAATGCAAATTCGACCTTGCGTGGAATACCCAAGGTCGTGTGAAGGTCAACTTGAATTTTTCCTCGACAACGATTATTTGTCATTCCTAAATCCTATAACTTACCCCAAGAGCTATACAAACCACTATAAATAAATATTTTCCCGTTGATTGGTTCACTAATAATCAGGCTAAAACGCTACAATATTCGAGTAAAAAAATAACAAAATCTATTGTGTTGAAGAACTCTTCAAAGTCATTAAATTCCGAAATAAAAATGAACGTTTCCACTGAAAATATCGAAGTTGCCCTTCGCATGACCTTCGCCGTTACTCTCAAGGTGAAAAGGGCATTGTCAAGTTGTTCCCCTTTCCAAACGAAAGAGCTTCAGCACGAAAGGTTTTTTTTGTTAATTCCGAGTTGTACTTTCCGGGATATTGGCTCGTGAATACTTGATTCGTTGCACCCTGTATATATTCACACATCGACACATTCCTATACGCTCGGAATCCCGTGCGCAACGACTGCAAAACTTACACGTGAAAAAATAAAAAAGAAAAGAGCGGGGAGAAAAAATAGAAAATAAAAATGAAACAGTCGTTGGTCCGTTGCAGGAGGACTGGAGCGCATGAAAACGAGAGCCTGCTAGAAGCAGACAGCCGCCCCTCGCGATCGTAAATTATCCCTCGAACATACGGCACGGTGTACATACACCGTGGAGGGAAATATATCGAACAATTTTTCCTTATCGCCCGTGTACCTGTGACTTGACCTTCGATAAATTACCGCCCTTCCCGGGGTGCCCGCGGAACCGAAAAAGTAATTTTAAACCGATCGAAACTCGCGCCCTCTTCTATCATCCCTTTTGTGCTCAGTCTCGATTGGATTTCGTCCAGAAAGATGAAAGAAAACGAAAAAACAAGTCGAAGGGGAAGCTGTACGAGGTCGAGATAGATAGTTGAAATTTTCTAACCTAACTTTCTCGAAGACGGACGACTTTTCAAACAAAACAAAAGCATCAAGCCCTTCTCCTATCTATTCTTTAGAGGCTCTTTCTTCGTTTTTTCCAAAACACTCAACCGTTCGGTAGAAAAGCGATTTTGAAGTTTGTTTGCATCAATTTTTTGTGTTCCTCTTATAGATAAAATACGATGTATTCGTTTGCTTTTCAACGTTCGATGAAAAAAAAATATATTTCCTCTTCGGCCATCTTGTAATTGCTGTTCTATATATAATTATGTACGTGGAGCTGTCCTTCTCGCGTCGCTCCGGACGAAGTTTCGAGAACTCGGAAACTCGAGCTTTGAGCGCTGTCAAGAGCACGGGTCCAAAGCTTCCCCAAATTTCCTCTGGGACGTCGACATTCGTAACTCTCGATCGATCGACCTTTGCGAAACGAGAAAACGAAATATGAAAGATAAACGACAAAAAAAAAAAATTGAAAAACAATAAAAAAAAAGGCTCCTCGAGACTCCGTCACGACTCCCGATAAAATCGAACGTGAAAATATTTCGCGTCGATGCGCGGAATCGAATTTTCGTATTCGAAATTCAAAAATCGTTGGATTTCAAGATGTTTATTGGTGGCGAATCGTCGTAACGGTAATTTATGATAAATAACCGTAAAATTATCGTGAATTACCGCGACGCGAGTTCGTCGCCATCACCGGAAGAAACGCCACATTTCCGGCCGATTCCTTAGCCTTAATTCCACATATCCGGAATTTCCGTGCGCCCCCCCCCCCCTCTCCCCCCATAATTTCGCTTTCATTGACTTGTGGAGATTGGAACGCCCGGTGCCCGGAAAATTGGACAATTTGCCGAGATTCGTTTCGCCACGATGAATCGCGGTTCCCGATTCCCTCGGGAAATTGTAGGGGGGGAAAAAAGATTATCGAAGTAATTATTAGTTCGCCCAAGTGGCCACTAGGTTCGCTGCGATCGAGTGCCAACTCCAAGGAAAAACGGCTGTTCTTTTTATTTTTCTTTTCTTTCACGAATTTTGACTAATTTTGTTGTTTCGATTATTATCACGATTTTTTAAAAACTATTCATCATCTTTTGTCATTAATATTATTTTTATAAATTGACATTTAACTATCGACGTAAATTTAATTTTGAATAACGGTTCGTAAAAAAAGAAATTTGTTATTGCGAGTGAGAAATATTATCGCGAATTAAATTGACGTTTTATTAAAATATATATGAATTGAAAAAAAAAAAAAAAACATTAACATAATTGGCAATAATAATTTTGACACTTTGGCGAATGAAATAAAAAAGAAAGTATTTAACTAACGTAAAAATGTTTTACAGTAATTAATATAAAAAAAGAATATTAATTTTTGTGTATATTAATAATCGTCGAAGAATAAACCCAAACGAATAATCTTTAGAAAAGTTTTTATTTTGGTTTCTCGAAACGAAAATTCGTCAGGCAATTAAGTTCCGTTTGATAACGAGAGTTTTTTAAAAAAAACTTTCACTGTAGTTGAAACCCTTAAGTGCTGGGTCCTTAATTGTTGCTTAATTGGTCCTTAATTGGTCCTTAAGGGCACCCTTAATTGGTTCTTTCACTCGAGTCGCTATAAACGTAGAAATCCAACCCTCGTATCCTTAACACAAGATCGAGTTGCGCAGTGGCTTTCATCTTTATCCACTAAGCCCTTTTTTTCGATTCGAGCCCTTGAAGGGCTCGAGATCCTTAAAAAAAAAAAATTGTCATTTCGGAACCGGCGAATATCATTGGAGTGCAACGAGACGGTTTCCGGACGAAATTTACAATTACAAAGAAGCCCTTTGTCGCGCGCGTCTCCTTGGCGTGCATATGGATGAGTTTGGAAGGGCCGGGACGAATCCGAGATAATTAGAACGAATGGGTACGAGGGTGGATGGAAACGGGCGTGAGAAAATACTCGGTACAACATCTAAGCTCGAATAACAAAAGGGCTCAGCCTCGATTATTTTCTCTGCGGAGGAACGAACCCTTCGAGCCCTTTTCTCTGACACTGATCGATCTTCCACTAGGAGCGTTTACAGGGTGTCCCGAAAAACGACGTCTAAAAAAATAACCTTAATTGCATCCTGTCTGAACCTCGACGAATTTCTGCGACCTCGTTCATTTTTCCTGCAATCCTTCAAAACTGTTTTCAGAATCCTTTTCAAGTTAATTCCAGAACCGTTTCGAAGTGTTTTTTTTTTTTTCGTAGAACTTTATAGAGATTTTTTTGAAAAGCGTTTGCAAGATTTTCGGAATTTTCTAAAACATTTTTAGAGGCTATTCGATTTTTTTTAGGAACTTTTAGTCATTTTTAGAAACATCTACAAGCTTTTAGAAATGTTTTAGCAACGTTCTAGTACTTTTGGACGTTTTCAGAAACATCGAAAAGTTTTGAAAATATGTTTAGAAACTTCCTAGTACTGTTTGATAATTTTCGGAAACGTCTAAAAGCTTTTAGAATCTTTTTTTTTAACTTTCTAGAATCTCCGAACATTTTTAGAAACGTCTAGAAGCTTCTAGAATTTTTTTTAGGAATTTTCCAGAATTGCCAGCCGGTACTAAAAGTTTTCAGGAAATTTGCCCGACTTTTTTAAAACTCGCGGCAATTTTTAGCAATTTCTAGAATTCTTTCAAAACGTTTTAGAAGCAGAAAAATGTACACGGCGCGCAGCTTTTATTTCGAAAGTTACTTTTCGGGGCACCCTCGGCCTATTTGCGCAGTTCGCGTGTGTACGCGTACGTGTACGATTACACACGTGTATTTACGCGCGTATACGTACACGCTCCAAAATTAACTACCCAATTAGTGAGGCGCGAGCGATACACGTATGTGCGTTACCTCGCTGGATTTAATTACTCGCTTCGGTTCTCACACTCACGGAAAACCATCCCCGAGTGTGTCGACCGTCCTCCATGTACTTCGTACTCCAACCTAACTTCGCGTACGTACCGTTTGACATTCGACAAATATAAGAGCTGTTACGAAAACAGACACACCCATATATATATATATATATATATACATCGAAAGTTCTGGACAAAATAAATTAGGCAAATGAAAATGCAAACCAAATGGAAAGTACGTTCTCCATTTTGCCGAGGACGGTATATATTTAAAAGTATATACGTGCCAGAGAAGATTTCGAGTGATAAAGAAAATGAAAAGAGAAAAAAAATTTTTTTTTTTTTCGAGACAGAGAAAAATTTGAACGTCGTGTTGAATTTGGATATTATTATGAAATATAATTTAGAATATTAAAAACGTTTATTTATATTTATTTACGTTGTGAAATTTGAATATTATTTTTTTAACGTTAAAATGAATAATAAAATATTTCTATTTTAATTATTTAATACTGTCGTTTATCAGCCAAGACTAATTAATAATTACTACTAATTACCATTTTTTTATGATTTAAAAATTACGTGAAACATTATTGGCGTTTGGGTTTGTTTGGGTTCAACAAACCCAAAGAAAAATGAAAACATCAGCTAAAACATCGTTGGCGTTTAGGTTTGTTTGGGTTTCAACAAACCCAAACAAACAAATCCAAACAGAAATGAACATTAGCGGAAACATTATTGGCGTTTGGGTTTGTTTGGGTTCAACAAAACAAAAAAACAAAAAAATGAAAATTATCGAAAAACATTGTTGGATTTTGACGTAACGTTGAAATTTCCAACAGCTTTGGATTAACAGATCGGTGGGTTGCGTAGTCGAGGAATCCGGAGGAAAACAAATGTTTCGCGAGAGTTTGTATCTGTACTCGTGGAACGTGGGGCTGACGTAAAATCGAGACGTGTATGGATGAGACGAATGTGCATTGGGGTGAGAGTTGATGTATAGGACCTTGGAGGATTGAAATCCGAAGGGTGGTAGGATTGGAGCAACAGTTGGATGTCTTCTTTCGTTTACGACGAAGAGATCAAGAAAATAGGGGTTGAAAGAGGCAGGATTGAAGGTTGGAGGGTGAGAAAATAGGTTGAAGATCTATAGAAAAGAGATAAGGTGGACGATTCACCCTTAAGTCTGAGAATCGACGGAGGTTCGTTCCAGTTTAGTTGGTTCGTCACGGCGTATCCATTATCCCTGATGTTAATGGATATACCCTGATGTCACCCGTATTGTTCAAAGGGGAAAAACGTTTAAAGAAAAATCAGTTTTGAAATTTCGTTACGTATTAATTGGGAATGCAGTGAACGAGGTCGAGTTATAGGGAGGTACGCGTGAGTAGCTCAAAGTTCTTGATGGCTATTTTATTAAAACCAACATCCGGTAGCGTGACACCTGCGCCCGATGTTTATTTGATTTTATGCCATTTTCATCGTGCTGAATGACGAAGAGGAAGGAAGGAGGTAGAGAAATGAAGAATTCTCTTTTTCCTGCCTCGTATTTTCTTCTCTTTGTCGCTACACGTATTTTATATGCATTTGCAAATCCTTTACCTCTCGGCGTGAATATTTGCATACGGTCCCGGTGAAACTGAAAAGTGCACACGTCCATACGCGTGATGTTACGGGGCTTGTAAAGAAATAAAGAAATATCAAAATCGACGATTCCCAAGTGTGTGGGCGTGCCATCCGAGGCTTGTAATACCGGAAGTCAATTTTATGGTGACGTTCCGATGAAAGAAGAAAATATTGGTCCAACGTGGTCTAGAGTTTTCCAATATGTACAACAATATTGTTTAATGTTGCCGGATGGGTTCTAAATGACTTCTTCTAGAGCTGTAGATTAGCAACGTACGAATTTCGAAAGTCAGCTTTACGAAGATTTTTCACCGTCGACAATATCAGGCTGTGTTTCGATGCTTGTACGCGTCATTACACTAGTAGCTGAAAGACGAGCCGTTTTGTGCTGGATTATCTCCGGTATATCGAGAATAGCTCGTTCCTCCAATTATCTTCGTTAATCCTAGCGCGATTCTGTTCCACCTGCTGGAGCATACGAGAGATATTGGAGATGGGAGAGCAACGCTATGTAGTACGGTATACAGAGTGTCCTAACGAATCTTGACAAATCGAAACGACTCAAAATCAATAGTACAAAATTCAATATCTCCGAAAATAGTAAACCGACGAAAAAACGTTTCGAACAAAAGTAACCCCTTTTACCGTCTACAACAATACGCCGTCATGAAAAATATAGGTCTCCATTGAAAAACCGGAAACGTCCTTGAAACGACCTTGAAAAACGCGAACGATGAAAAAACTGATACGACCGTTTTATCACCCCGTACAAATATACTCGAATCCCATTTTTCAAATTTTCCTATTTGCCCTTTACCATCTCCGTTTGCGTCGATTCGTGACGGGACACCCTGTACATCATCGCGAAAACGGCTCCGGAGACGCTCCGTATCTCTCGCGTTATCCATGGAAGTTTGGGAGCTTTGTGTCGGGGCCGGAAAAGCTCGGGCGCTTATGCGCCTTAGCCAGGGATCCAAGCATGTACCCCCGGTGATATAAACACACCTAAATCTTGTTATCGCTAGCATACACGACGTCATGCGCCGGAGCTTTCGCTCCTGTAGCACAGTCGATCCACGATACACTTCGGAGGCCCTCGTATTCAACAGCTCTTACGTGAGACTTTGCCAACCCCTTCCGGTAAACGCCTGCCCCCCACTCTTTGAAAACGATGGTGGGGGGAGGTTTCTCAAGAGTTTGCTCCACATCTGGTATCAAACGTATCGCATGTGTGGGAAGTTTAAGTCGTGACAAACGCCACACGATTTACTTCTCCACCTGTACCCGATCGGAAAGCTTCTCAAGCTTTTCACGCGTTGTTTCCCCTTCCCCTCACCCCACAACTCGAAGTACGAGCTTTTTCGTTTCGTTTCGTTTCACTCGGTGGATAATGGCCGTCGTCCAATGGAGACAGTGTTTCGCGAGAGTTGCCTACCCGAGGGTAAGGTCAGTGTCCGACCTCCGTGGATATAGCGACGAGGCCGACGTCCTCCGGACAACCTCGAGCTTTCTTCCCTCTCGCTCTCGTGGCAACCACTCTCTCTCTCTCTCTCTCTCTCTCTCTCTCTCTCTTGCTTTCTCTCTTTCTGGTCACCCTTCACGAAGGATATTGCCAGGAGTGTCGTGTACACACGAAAGGGGTGGGGGCCGAGATCGAGTTGGCCGAAAGGGGGGGGAGAGGTCTATTACAAACGACCAATCGTTGCAGTTAGGCGACGAGATTGTGTGACGCGATGTCGTAACGGTTTTCTGTCTCTTGCAGTTTCTCTCACTCCCCCTCCCACTCTCTCACTCTCTCTCTCTCTCTTTCTCTCTCTATTTCTCTCTTGTGGTCTTTGTGTGTCGTTCTCCCTTTCGTTCGATCTTTATTATCCTCTCTCTCTCTCTCCCTCTCTCTCTCTCTCTGACATACACTCTCACTCTTGTGCTCTCGCCCACATTTCGTCTTCTTATATTTTAAAAAAACATATACTTCGAACGATAAATCGAAAGGAAAATAAATTCACGAAAAATTGAATAATTTAAATAGATCATGGGAAAAAAGGACATGAAAAACAAAACGAAAATCTGTAGATTGAAAATTGGTAAATAGGAATTGATAAAACAAGATTCCTACATTAAAAAAACAAACCCAAACGAAAAAAAAATCGTACATTTCGAACGAAAAACCCTAGAGAAAATTAATCCACAAAAAAATGAATAATTTAAATAGATCATGGGAAAAAAGGACATGAAAAACAAAACGAAAATCTGTAAATAGAAAATTGATAAATAGGAATTAATAAAACAAGATTCCTACATTAAAAAAACAAACCCAAACGAAAAAAAAAATCGTACATTTCGAACGAAAAACCCAAAAGAAAATTAATCCACAAAAAATTGAATATTAAAAATACACAATTTTAAAAAAATAGGATACGAAACACAAAACGGAAATTTGAAAATAGAAAATTGGTAAATACGAGAAAAATGAAATAAGATTCTTCGATTTAAAAAATAAACCCAAACAAACCCAAACAAAAAAATCGAGGGAAGTTTGAACTTTAACGAGCGTGAAAAAAAATGCATTGCGTATCGGGTGTTGCACTTTTCTCGACTTCACCGGCGCGCCCATACCGTAATGAAAAGTTTACGATCATAATTATCACGGATAATACGAAAGTTAAGAGAAACGATCCTGCAATAGCGTGAGCTTACGAACGCTTCGAAAAAGCTCGAGAGCTTTTACCTTCTCGTTATTCTCTCATTCTTACTCCCCCACCCACACCGATACTTGTTTCGTTTTTATTATATATTAACTTCTCTTCTTCCCTTTTTTTCCAACTTTGATTCCAATTTTTACCTCTGGGATCTCTCAACGATCTCTTCTCGATTTTTCAATAATTATTTTCGTTAATTCATTACGAAAACAATTCATTTACAATAAAGAATATTTAAGAAATCAACAAAATTTAATAAATTATAAAACTATTGTTTATTAAGTGTAATTAATTTTTTATTTCAATAAAGAAATAAAATTATGTATTAGAAAATTAATAAAAATTCAATAAACATGAATTTGTTAAAAATATAATAAATTAATCATATTTAACAAACTAATAAAATTCAAGAGAATAAAAAAAATAATATCAACGAATCAACCAAATTTAATAAACTATAAAATTATTGTTTCGTTAAATATAATAAATTTTTTAAACAAATAAATTATGTGTAAGAAAATGTATAAAAATATGATATAAATATTACACAAATATAAATCAACAAAATCGAATAAATTAATCATATTTAACGAATTATTCAAATAATTTTTCAAAAATGTTAACGGATCAACGTAATTTGTAAAAATATCAAAAAATTCATTAATTTTCGTGAATTTTTGAAAAGATTTTTTTGTTTCAAGGAACCCACGGTTCGTCAAAATGGAGAAACCCCTTAAAGGTTATTTTCGAAACGAGTTGAAAGTGCACGAGGGTGGCTCCTCCAGGAGGTTAGTTCACCTCTGCTCTCGCAATTGTCCCGATTGTTCCATTAATTCATTTCGTTATCTCGGAGCTACCCACACCCAACTACTGAAATTCAGAAATAACGCCCTTATCATTAAACCCAACCTCCAGTCTACGGGCCTCATCCTTCCCGGCGGTGGTATAATTAGGATATTCATTCTACGTCTCCGGTACATATACCTTTTGCAAACAGCGTCTCTCCTGAATACTCTCTCGCGAACCCCGAGTCCAATTCACCAAAGTTACACGTCGAGATCGAGGGTGAGACTGAGATAGGTTTGGGGAGGGGGAACATGGGAGGAACTCGTTTCTCTTTCTCTCGCTTCCGCATCCTCCCTGGATGACTTCCGTTCCCGTAAAGTTTGCCCCGATATATTTATGTGACGTTATAAACCTCCCCATGAAATCAACGGAAAATCCCCCTTAAGATAGAAAAAAAATGTTGCGAACGTGTAGGAATCATGAATGTGGGCCCTTCATTATTTATAGGATAATTTTCTTTATTTTATTTTCATGCTCGTACATTTTTATAATTTATTTTAGTTTATTTGTTATTTTATTTATAATTGTATTTTATTTTATTTATTATTTTTGGTAAGTGGCAACAGTGATGAACGCGAGTCCTTCATTATTTTTAAAACAATTTCATTTCAGTTTTATGCTTGTACATTTTTATAATTTATTTTATTTGATTTATTAATTTTGGAAAGTAACAATATTGATAAACGTTGTTCCTTTATTATTTATTTATAAGACAATTTTATTTCTTTTATTTTGATGGTCTTACATTTTTACAATTTATTTCTTTTTTTCGTTTATAAGTTTATAAATTTATAATACAATTCTTTGAAAAATACACGATTATTAAATTATTATCGTTATACATATAAATAATTGTTCGTGTAAATAAATACACAAATGAAAGAACAAAATTAAAGCGATAAATAAAAATATTAATTAAAAAAAAACTATAAAAATATATAAATAAATAAAAAACTAAATGAATAAATAAATAAATAAATATATTGATATAAAAAGTGTTACGCCACTACATATCGAAGAGCGTCCGTATGGTTCGAAACTATTAAGTTTCCTATACTAAAAAAAATAATAATAACGATAAAAACGGGGTGAACAAAAAAAAGAAAAAAAAAAAAGAGAAAAATACGATCGGCCGTCCGCATAATTGAAATCGATATATTCCCGTCGACGCCATCATCGTCATCATCATAAAATAGCGAATATGTAGACCGCGTGTGTGTATGAGGCGCCGGCAAAGCTCGGCGATTCATTGAATCGTCAGAGCGTATAAATTAATCGGAGGTATATACGGCGGCGTGTACTATCGAAGAAGCAAATTATGATCGATCGCGTGTGCCAGCCAGCCAGGGAGGAGAACAAAGCTAGCCCGAGAAGTAAGCGACCCCGTGCTAGAACGCATCTCAACCGAGCGATATGTATACGTATACGTGCACATCCGTAACATTCACACATCCAAGTATGTATACAGGGTGTCGCGCTGAGAACGGCACTTTTGAATATCTCGAAAAGTACGAGTTTTTTTAAAAAAATATTCCGAACAAAAGTTTCATACTTTTTCGAAGGAGAAATAATGATCTTGACATTTTTTTCGATCGGTCTCAATTTTCAAGGTTATTTCGAGGTCAACTTCCATTTTTTTTTTTTTTTCACTGAAAACGAATATTTTTATTTCGGAATAAAATAAGCGTGTAAATTGCAAACTTTAAGGATACGAGTGACGAATTCGTTTTCGGACAAAGAAGAAGCTTAAGGTGGTAACATTCGTTGTGCATTTTTTTTTACAGAGCGATGATTGCCTTTACGTAAAATTAATATTAATATAACTATTGTTATTAATTTCAAATAATAATATGAAATGTTAATTAACAATTATATAAATAAATATATATATATATATATTTAATATTTTAATGTTGTGTATTAATATATTAATTATATATGAATATTTTAATATACCATAATTAATGTATATTAATATAAATTTTAATTATTAATTTTAATTAAATAAATAATTATAAAAATTAATAATAATAATAATAATAATAATAATGACTGAAAATTAATAATAATTCAGGGGTTCATCCGGGAATCATTTATGCTTGTATCAATCAGAATTTCACCCCCAACCTCCCATTTGACGAATGACATTTGATCCTGGGACACCCTGTATACTCGCACTAACTGGATCTTCCGATGAGAAAGCCGTTCGATTTCGGTACGGCTTTATCCTCAACCTTACTCCAATTGGAGTGTCTCTCGGTCCAGAATGAATTGGAAGTACGTGAGAGGACCACAGTGAGGGACGAATTCTCAAGCTGTTTCGGGGTATGGGGTATGGTGGTGATGTTCAAGATACATCGGGGGTGTTCATGATAGAAGAAGTCACGTATCAGAGAATCGACGCAGCGGAATATAAGAGAGACTTTTATTTATAAAGCTTTTTTTATTTTGGCTATCGTTACGAGCAGCGATATTTCTAGCCACCTTAAATATGAAAGAAAAGAAGAAATTATGTTTTTATTTTGTGCAAATTCAGTGGAGACTGATTTTGTAGTCTTCGAAGGATCGTTGAAGAGATCTACAAAAGGTGAATTGATTTGGAGATTCGATGGTTTGTTTTTAGAAGTTACGATTAATTGTTGATTAGTCGCGACAAAACTGGGTTTGGCTTTATATCGGATGTGAAAAGTGGAGTCCGCGATCACTGGGGTTCATCCGGGGGTCACTGGGGTTCGTTGGGGCGTCACTGGGGGCGTCACTGGGGATCACTGGGGGATCACTGGGAAATGACTGAGGATCACTGGGAATCACTGGAAATCACTGGGAATCAGTGGGGATCACTGGGACAATGACCCAACCATCAGCATTGATGCTGTATAACAGCCCGTTACTATTTTTCGGCCTGGCTTATCCCGTAGACTTTTCCAGTACCCAGTAAAGCAGTTGATCCCTATCAATTCACCTTTGAGATCGTAAATTCTATCGGAGCTATCCAAACATTTTGTTCCTCTGTCGATCGAAGTGGAATTCCACGATAGGAGAACGCGAACACTTCTGGTCCCTTCGTTCTTCGATGGGTAATGTTTTTTCACACGGAAAAATAAATTCCGCGTTATCAATCGATGCGGAATTTATCCCGCCGTTCGAGAATACACATACGACGCAGAAAACGCTCGTAGAAACCCCGTTCATATTTTTTTTTTCTTTTTTTTTTTTTTTTTTTTTTACTTCGAATACGATTGGCAAGGTGAGTATAGCTCGCTTGACGCTTTTTTTTTTTTATACGTCTGTTTGCAGAGCAATCTGACAGAGGGAGAAGAGGATCTTCCGGAGGGCGCCTTCTCGCTGCTTTCGCTGCTTCTCGTTGGTGGGCTTGACGCATTTATATTATTAACGTTTTACGTAACTCTCGAAACCAAAAAAAAAACCAAATCCTCTTTTGCGCCAAAGCGGCGTTTTTTTTTTCGTCTCTCTCTTTTTTTTTCGGCGCCCAAAAATTTCTCGGGAAGATTTTTTTTGAGATTTTGGTCAGCCGAAATTGACGATCCTTAAAAAGCTTTCACTTTCGATGTGACCTTTTCAATTTTATCTTCCTTTTCGACTTTTCGTTTCTTCTTTTTTTTTCTTTTCTCCCTCCGCAGGATTCCTGCTGTTCGTACTGATATTCCTCTCGGTTGCGGGAAACGTGCTGGTATGCGTCGCAATTTATACGGATCGTGGTCTACGGCGTATCGGGAATCTTTTCCTGGCCTCCCTCGCGATAGCCGATCTCTTCGTCGGTTGTCTCGTTATGACTTTCGCCGGGGTAAACGATCTACTTGGATATTGGGTTTTCGGGCCCCGTTTTTGCGACACATGGGTCGCGTTCGACGTTATGTGCAGCACTGCCTCGATCCTCAATCTATGCGCTATCTCCCTCGATCGGTATATTCACATCAAGGATCCTCTCAGGTACGATTGCTATTGAATTAACATAATTGTTAATCCAATCGTAACTGTTATTGCTATTACTATTGTTGATTGTTTACTCTTGTTATCGTTATCGCTATCACTATCACTTTTTGTGTGCTTTTATCATTAATAATAATTATTATAAAATGGCAATTATATTTTTATGAATAATAATGATAAAATGGTTATTCCTGGATTAGTATTTCCGGGAATAGTTATTTATGAAATAGTTATACCTGGAATCGTAATTTCTGGAATATTATTTCTTAAAATGGTAATTTCGGGAATAGTGATTCTTAAAATAGTAATTTCTTGAATAATAATTCTTGGAATCGTAATTCTTAAAATAGTAATTCCTGGAATATTATTTCTTAAAATGATAATTTCGGGAATAGTGATTTTTAGAATAGCCATTTTTAAAATAGTAATTCCTGGAATATTATTTCTTAAAATGGTAATTTCGGGAATAGTGATTCTTAAAATAGTAATTCTTAGAATAGTAATTCCTTGAATAATAATTCTTAAAATAGTAATTCCTGGAATATTATTTCTTAAAATAGTAATTTCGGGAATAGTGATTCTTAGAATAGAAATTCTTAGAATAGTAATTCCAGGAATAACAATTCTTAGAATAGAAATTCTTAAAATAGTAATTCCTGGAACAGTAATTCTTAAAATAGTAATACCTGGAATAGTAATTCTTAGAATAGTACTACCTGAAACAGTAATTTCTGAAATAATGATTTCTAAAAAAAAAAAACCCAGTGTCCCAAATTCTGTAACCACCATCAATGACGAAACCATGAATAGTAATTTTTCATAAATACCAACGAACTTAATCTTACAATCATAATTATCATAAATCCCAATAAATGACCAAAAAGGCAAATAATAACGGTATCCATAATTGGAATTTCCATTGCGCGATAAAACGTCATCAGTACGAGAATACAATTCGGATAGGTCATTTGACATTGGAGACAATCATGAAAAGCTTATCGTGACTGATCTCCCGAATCCCTGGGGAGCGTTGGCCTTCATTTATAGATCAGACATATACGCCCTTCATATTCCCCATTTGTATTGTTCCCGTTGAACGTTTTTGGCGGGTGTTCGTTTCTGTGTTTATATTGGAGGATCTATTGGAGCGTGCGGGTTTTCACGTGGAGAATACACACCTTACGACATCCCGGCAGAGCGTTCGAGCAATAAATTATTCATGAGCCTCGAATAATAGATCGGGGAGCCCTTGATCTCGTGCGTTATTCGCAATATGTTTTGTATCAGATACGGTCGTTGGGTGACCCGTCGGGTGGCCGCTGGTAGCATCGCGACGGTCTGGCTATTGGCTGGCCTCATCTCCTTCGTACCAATCAGCCTGGGCCTTCATAGACCCGACGAGCCCATTGTCTACATGGAAGGGGAGCAGGTACGATCATACGAGACCCGCAAACGAATTTCATACTTTCGATCATTTATTCATGCGGCCGTTCGATCATTCAATCGTTCATTCGTTCATCCAGCAATTCGATAATTCATTCATTCCTTCGTTCGTTCATTCATCCAAACATTTAATCATTAATTTATGTAAATATTTGATAATTCATTAATTCAATAATTCAATAGTTCATGAAGTCGTTCAATTATTCATTCAATAATTAATTCAATCACTCAATCAATCATTCATTCAATTATTCGTTCAATCATTCAATCAATGATTCATTCAATCATTCATTCAATTATTCATTCAACTATTCAATAAATCATTCAATTCATTCGCTCAACAATCAAATCATTCAACCATTCAATGAATCATTCGATTCACTCGCTCAACAATCAAATCATTCAACCATTCAATGAATCATTCAATTCATTCGCTCAACAATCAAATCATTCAACCATTCAATGAATCATTCAATTCATTCGCTCAACAATTAAATCATTCAACCATTCAATGAATCATTCGATTCACTCGCTCAACAATCAAATCATTCAACCATTCAATGAATCATTCGATTCATTCGCTCAACAATCAAATCATTCAACCATTCAATGAATCATTCAATTCACTCGCTCAACAATCAACTCATTCAACCATTCAATGAATCACTCGATTCATTCGCTCAACAATCAAATCATTCAACCATTCAATGAATCATTCGATTCACTCGCTGAACAATCAAATCATTCAATGAATCATTCAATTCATTCACTCAACAATCAAATCATTCATTCGTGCAATAAATCGATCGTCCATTCGTACTTTTCTCAATTGATTCATTTATTTGTATACCTTCGCGAAAAAATACACCAAAATATATAACTCTTTCTTCGTACTGAATCGCGAGCGTTCTACCGTTTCATTCGACCAAGAAATCGAATGTAAATGTTGAACGAGAGGCGATAAAAACTCGGCCCTTTCTCACGGGCTATCGACAGGGCCGTTCGCGAATCCCCGCGGACATACGAACCCATCCACACAACAGGGGTAACACTTGCCTGCCTTTATTGAGACGAATCGGCAATTCGCGGTGAGCGAGCAATAACTCACAGCTCAAGCTCCCGACGGATGCAGCATAAATGTCTATCGGCGGACCGCGTATTCGGCACTCGGCTCTTTCGCGTATTCGCTCGACCGGACTTTCAATGGAACACCGAAACTCCGAGTCTCTCCGGGCAAATTTTCTATCACATACATCGATTCCGTCAAATTTACAATCTCGAATTTGACAAACATCTTTTTTCAATGATTTTTTTATTAAAAATTAAATTCTCATCAATGTTCAAAATTCCTTTTCGATGAAGAAGAAACATTTAAAGATCAAACAAAATCCAAAACGAATAATTAATGCACGATCGGAGAACCGGAAAGCCAAAAATGTTCAATTGACCTTGGCTAGACCTTGAGCCCTTAAATCCGTCAAACGACCATAGCCATCACCGTAAATCCGTCAAACGTCGATAAACGTATTTCTAAAAGCGCGTTAACCTAATAATT